>JAEOAD010001990.1:2237500-2442500 GCA_036365145.1 Orientallactaga sibirica | reverse complement strand
CAGACACCTTCTGCCTAAGGCATCAGAGAAAGTCTTGTGGGTGAAGAAGTCAGTGGTGCAGTGTCTGCCTCGAAATCTCCCAGTGAGGGGCTGGAGGCGTAGTTCAGAAATGCTCGCCTAGCATACGCACGCAAACACGCCCCAGGTTCGACTCTCAGCACTAAGGAAGAAAAAGAACGAAATGTAACAGAGGAGTCTAGAGATTCGCGGCACTGTTGTCCAGGAAAGCCTGGATGCAGAGTCACCCAAGCAAAAGTGAAATATAATGAAACAGACATTCAGGGAGTGTAGATCTACTGGGGAGATTTCATGTCGTTCCCATGAGATGATGGCACTGCGGTTAGAGTCACAATGGCCTCGTGGCTTCCGACTCCAGGGCTGGAGAGAGGCTCTGGAGGAGATGGGCCTCTTGTGTCAGAGCACAGCGTGCTGAAGAGGAGGATGTGTGGAGGGGACATTGGCAGCAAAGCCCTCGACCCCCTGGAAGTTGGGCAGCAGTTCCCCAGCAGCCCCGGGTCAAGGGAGTTCTCTGAGAGACACAGCAAAGAGCTGATGAGAACTGAGGGACAGCCTGGGGATGTGTCCAGGGAAAACCTCAAACGTGCCAATCATTAGGACAGAGGAAGCCGAGCATGGCAGCACCCAGTGTGTAAAAAGCCATGAGGGCTGGAGAGATGGCTTAGCAGTTAAGGCACTTGGCTGTGAAGCCTGAGGACCCAGGTTTGATTCCCCAGTATCCCCATAAGCCAGATGCATAAGGTTGTGCATGCATCTGGAGTTTTGTTTGCAGTGACTACAGACCCTGGTGTGTTCATTCTCTCTCTCTCTAATAAATAAATTGAAATAAAATATTTAAAAATCCCTTGACAGCAAGCAGCGGGAGGCTCAAGGTGGCGCATCCTCTGTGTGGCGTTAGGGTTAGGCCAATGTGTCCCCAGCACAGCCCACAACAGGTGCTGCCCCACCTCCCTGCTCCTGTCTCCCTTCATGTCGCCCCACCTCCCTGCTTCCTCCCATCAAGCAAATAGGCAACTTCAGGAACCTCTAGAAACCCTGCCTTCTTTTCTGGGTCTGGACCTAGGCCTGTCACCTTTGTTTTCCAGGTCCCAGGTGGGCTGGGTGGTGGCTTCTGGTGAAAAGAGAAAACTCTCCAGGAATTCTCTTTCACGCCAGTCACAAGGACATGTGTCCCAGCCTGTACCTGATGCTCAAGTCATGGCTAACTTTTCTTCCTCACTAGGGCCTTTTCCTCCCCTCCCCAGGGCTGGTGGCTCCTGTGCTACACTCCCTGGTGCTCTGGTGACACCTGGCTCAGGGCATGACCCTTGCCTCCCTAGATGCCAGGCCCCAGGAGGCCTTGGTCACCTCTGGGTCAGGATGACCTGGGCAGGTTGAGAAGGACTATCCAGCACACGGTTCCGGTTCCCTAAGGCAGAAGGAGCAAGGAGCCATGCCTGGCAAGGAGAACGGCCTGCCTAGCATCCCCTGCTGGTCTGTGCCAAAGAAAGCGTCCAGATGTGGTGTGGGCTAATTGCACGGCATGAAGGGAATTCAGTGTCCCAGCTAGGGGTGACCTTTCCCTCCCGAGCCAAGCCGTGCTGGGGGGAGGGGCGGCAGCCGGGCCCTGCAGCCCCAGATGAATCTCAAACCAACAATTATTATTATTACCCGCCTTCTATTTATGAGCGCTGCGTCCTCTGCGCTCCCTCTCCATTTCAGAGCGCGTGCAGCTGGTCCTGCCGCCACGGGCAGGAGGGGAGGGCTCAGGGCAGGGCAGGGCAGCCAGAGTCTACCGGACATATCTGGTCAATTTCACCCACCAGGGTAGGAAGTGGTCCAGGCGGTCACTGACCACACAGGGGCCCAGGATATGTTAGAGAGGCAGGTGCAAGCGAGTGGGGGAGACGGGTCCTGAGGGTTGGCTGGAATGGCACGGCATGTGCTCAGCGCCCAGGGAGGGCAGGGAGAAGAGAGAGGGTTAGTGGGCAGGAGGACACGGAGCTCAGCTCGGACTGAAGATGCAGGAAGGCCTTCCTGTCCCAGACGCTGGGTTCAGGGAGGGGAAAGCCTGGGCTCGAGTGGCTGTGCTCGGAGGCCTGAGCCATCTCAGCAGTCACACTCAGCAGAGGCCAGCAGGTGGACCGGCCCCTCACCAGTGCCTCCCACAAGACAGGACACAAGGGCTCTGGGAGGAATTTTCGAGGAGCTTCCATGTTTGGAATGAAATTTCCTAATGAAATGTGGCTGTACTGGGAAGGGTGGGGACAGACCCTGGCGACCTGGCCTCCAACCCTGGAACCCTCGCTTTCCTCCTCTGGGCTCGTTCCCTCGGGGAGAAATGGGGGTGTGTGTTTTTGGCCCTTTCTTGGGTGCCTGTGGGCAGCTCAGATGGTATGGTGTAAGTCCCGTGCTTGCAGCCAAGGTGCGGGAATGGAGGCAGATTTGTTCACTCTCTGAAACAGCGGAGAGGGAGAGGGAGAGCAAACATAGTTTAAGTCACTGGACCTGAGGGGACAAAGGGCAGAACCTGTCCCCATCTGCCCCAAAGTACAGGAGCCTTGTCGCCCACAGATCAAAGTCACGCTGTGAGGCAGGACGTCTGGGTTGGGCGGGGAGGCGGCGGCAGAGGCCCCAGGCAGGCAGGCCTGACACCACCCGGAAGGAAGAGGAGGAGAAGTTTGGGAGGATGCAAAGGAACTTCTCCAGTGAGTGTGGACGTCGCAGCTGCACGTGTGAAGAATTTAACATTAGTATTCAAGTCTCTTTAAAGGACAGGTGAATAACAGAAATCCTTGTGAGCTTTTAAACATGCAAAACTGTAGCGGAAAAGACAAAGGCACAAAGGAGAAAAGTGAAGGTGTGAGAATAACGTGGACTGGGGTCATTAAAGGTTGATTGCGATGAGGTAAGGACACCTAAACCCTGCACGTCATAAGCCCTAAAACAACCTGCAACATTGTTAAGTAAGGAATCCTAAGATGTGAATTTATAAAAAAAATTGACTGGGGAGATAGCTCACGTGGTGAAATGTTGGCCCTGCAGAGTTTGATCTCCAGAGCCCAATGAAAAGGTGCTAGTGTGTGCTCGTCATCCCTGCCCAGCCCTGAGGAGGCAGACGCAGAGGATCCCGGGGGCTCCCGGGCCAGCTGCTCTAGCTTAAAGGAGCTCTGGGCCAATGACAGCCTCTGCCTCCTATAAAGGTGGGTGGTGTTGAGAGGAACCTCACGTGACGTTGTCCTGTCCTCCATACACATACACACCAACATACACACAACATACATACACGCATCTGTTTAAAAGACAGAGTAGGGCTGAAGAGATGGCTTAGCAGTTAAGTTGCTTGCTTGCAACTCCAAAGGACCCAGGTTCGATTCCCCAGGACCCACATAAGCTAGATGTACAAGGTGGCGCATGTGCCTGGAGTTTGTTTGCAGTGGCTGGAGGCCCCTATGTGCCCATTCTCTCTCTCTCTCCTTTTCAAATAATAAAAATAAAATATTTTTTAAAATAATAAAATAAAAAAAGAGTAAAGAAAAATAAAGAACAATCTGAAGCCTATGAACTTGATGTGCAGGTAAAATGGACAGTCCCCACATAACTGCCCATCTCACAATCAAAGACGAGAACACAGACAGCTGTGTACTTATGAAAGAAACCGAAGCTGGAGTTACAACCTCCTCAAGGAAAACCCTGAGGCTGGACACACTCCTGGCGGGTGTGGTCAAACACTTCAAGAGGAAATAGATTCCACAGAGCAGAGGTGGAAGTCAGGGCCTCGTGCATGCCAGGCAAGGCTCCACCATGGAGCTCCACCCTGGCCGTCCATGCACACGCTACGAAAGCGAGGAGGACTGCAAGACCAGCACCGCCGTAACACCAGAACACACCACGAACCCTCAGGCACACGCGTGCACACGCACACAGAACCTGAACAGAAGGGCAACAACTCACCTTTGTCCAACCGCACGAAGGATACTAGTCACTTCCGCTGCCGCTGCGGGGACCAACGACTCTGCTCTCATTTCAGAAGGGTCAGTTCTTCGTGGGGGGGAGGGGGAACTGGCTCAGCAGAGCAGCTTTCTATGGTGGCCAGGAAGTAGAGAAAAAGGGATACAGGGAGGGACCAGGACAAAATGTACTCCTTAAGGACACATCCCAGTGACCTGCTTCTGTACCTACGTCCCACCTCCTGAAGCTTCCAGAGCCTCTCCAAGTGTCCATCACACGAGCCTGCAGGTGATGTTGTCTGTTCAAATCACACTGCCTGGGGCAGGCTTGCCCAGGAGTCCAGGGCTGCTTTGGCAGTAGGAAGTCCGTGTGCCTCAACATGGTAACAATGTGAAAAGGAAGACCATACGCTCATTTTAACAAATGCAAGACGGTGCTGGGACATGCTCAGTGCATAAAGGGCTTGCCACAATATCATGAGACTTGAGTTTGGATCCCCAACACCCATGTAAAATGCTGTGTGTGACAGTATGCACCTGTCATCCTAGCTCCGCTAACTAAATTGGCAAGCTCCCAGTTCAGTGAGATACTGTTTCAAAAAATAAGGTAGATCTGGGCGTGGGGGCGCACACCTTTAATTCCAGCACTTGGGAGGCAGAGGTAGGAGGTAGGAGGATTGCCATGAGTTTGAGGCTACCCTGAGACTACGTAGTGAATTCCAGGTCAGCCTGGGCCAGAGTGAGACCCTACATCAAAAAATCAAAAAACCAAGCTGGGCGTGGTGGCGCACGCCTTTAATCCCAGCACTTGGGAGGCAGAGGTAGGAGGATCGCAGTGAGTTCAAGGCCAACCTGAGACTACATAGTGAATTCCAGGTCAGCCTGGACTAGAGTGAGACCCTACCTCAAAAAAAAAAAAAAGGTAGAGAATGATTGAGAAAGACACCTGACATTGATCTTGGGCTTCCACACACACATGAACACATGTGCATGTATACCTGCATACACACATGGGCCCACATGCATACACACATGCACCAACACAAATACACACAGGCAAACCATTAAGATAAATGTAGAAAAAGCATACAGACATACTCAGATTGCAGCCTCCATAGCAAACACACGCATCTTGGCAAGCCAGGATGCCCTTGGCCTGACAAAGGATGTCTGAGGCGCACATGAAGGAAGCCATCCCTGTGGGGTGGGACTGAATGCTTTTCCCTTATGTGAGACAGGACATGTAGACATGTGGATGCCTGCTCTCAGACCTCAGTGGAGGTGTCCTAGGCTTCTTATATACTAGCAGGAAACAGAAATTACAAGCAAATACCAATACCTTTGATAAAAATATCAAAGCATGAAATAGCTAGAGAAAAGTCCAGAAAAGATGGGAGCACCTGCAGACTGGAAATGAGATGTTGCTCAGGGGAGCGACCTTAAGCTGGAACACTCATGGCTGATGCAGGTGTATGCCAGCTGAGGAGCGGGCAGTGCACTCCTAACCAACCTCCTAGCAGGCTCCTTCAAAGGGCAAGTCCATGGTTCCTCATGAAGTTCACTGACTCTGAAAAACAACGCTGCAGCGAATGCCACCTGACCGCATGAGAGGGATCAGTGTGGTCCAAGATGGACAAGAGGATTGACGGATGGCCGTGGCTACCCGACAGACTCCTATGGTCACACAAAAGCACCGGGCAGTTCATTCCTTCCAGCCAGTGACACTGTCACGCTGTCAGATGACCAGAAAGACCCACATGCAATGATCTCAATGCGAACTAGATCCCCACACAGAAATGTAAAGCCAAACACTATAGAACTGCTGGAAGAAAAACGTGGAAGAAATTCACAAAGGAAGACTGACTAAACAAGCCAAGCTTGACGTTTCTTGACTGAGGTGGAGAAATGCAAGGACCTGCGCTTGGACCCCCAGCTCCACACGAAAGCTGGAAGTTGTGGTGGGCTTCTGGCATCCTAGCACGCTGCAGGTGAGGGAGGGCTGGTCAGGGATTTACTAGACGCTCACGTGCGGGTGGGCCATCTCGTGCCCGGCCAACGGAGCAGTGAACAGTGAGACCCTCCTCAGATAAGGCGGAAGGTGAGGCCTGAACCTGGAAGTTGTCCTGTGACCTTCATGCACACATCGTGGCACATGTGCATCTGTACTTCACACACACATGCACATGTGTGCATGTGGGCCTGGAAACTTTACAACTTCTGCTCATTAAAATACTCTTTCGGGGCTGGGGAGATGGCTTAGCGGTTAAGGCACCTGCCTACTAAGCCTAAGAACCCGGTTCCAATCTCCAGGTCCCACGTTTAGCCAGATGCAAAGTGACGCAAGGGCGCAATGCCGCACTTGACCACAAGGGGGCGCACGCATATGGACTTCGTTCGCAGCAGCTGAGAGACTGCTGGCGTGCCCATGTCTATCTGTCTCCCTCTCTCTCTCTCTGTCTCTCTCTCCAAAAAAAAAATACTCTTTCGGAGAATGAAGAACAAGATATGGACTAGGAGAACATATTGCAAGGAGCGTACTAATAAAGGGTTTGTGTCGGGATATACACAGAATCCTCACAACTCCAAAGCAAGAAAGCACACAACCCGGGAAAATAGCGAGCAAAAACGTTACCAAAGAATGGCTGCCGAGCGCACAGCTGGCAATCAAACTGTGGTGAGACGCCACTGCCCTTGCATTAGAATGTTCAACGTGGGAAGTCCTGGGGAGCATGTGGGGCCCCCAGAACTCCCCCATACTGCTGACGAGACTGTAACACTGTAGAAAGAAGTTGGCAATTTTTGACAAGTTAAACACCCGTGCACCACATGATCCCCACTCATGTATGTACCCAGCCACGAGAAAGGAGATGTGCATGTGTGCCGAGACGTGTGTGTGGACGCACACTGGAAGCTTTGTCAGCAACAGCCCCAAGCTAGAAATTGTAACGCGCTGTCCATCAACAGGTGCCTGGATAACCAAACTGTGGTGTTCCAATTAACAGACTCAGCACTCAATGCCAGGGCTTACCATAACGTGGACGGAGCAAGCCGGACAAAACAAACTGATCTGTGCTGACATCAGAGGGTGATTAAAGACAGGGTGAGTTACCAAGGGATCCACACACAGCACATGAGGTGATGAGAACTTTCTAGAATGGCCACATTCTAATAGGAACAGGAAAGGCCTGGCCTCTGACCATAAGGCAAAGGCCCAGCTGTCCACACTGGAAGTAAGGCTGCCTGTCCCAGCAAGGGCCACCTGTGCAGCTGGGGACCTAAAGCATGTGCTTCAGGGCTGTGCAGCATAGCCCCGTGTTTGCCTCCTGCCATGTCTTGGTTGCTCACTGGCTGATGCAGGAACCTTGCCCTACAGACATCTTGGGGCAAGCCTTGTCACCACCCATGGTGGGCTCCCTTTCTGGTGAACTGCTACTTGTCACCCTGCTACATGCAGTGTCCACCCCATAGCAGGTCATCCCAGGTCATGCATGGCCAGCAACTAGAGGCCCCCAGCCTCAAGCCCCTCTTCTGTGTGAGGACGTCTCCCTCCATCTGATCTTGCGTGCACGGAGGGATCAGCCAGGCAGTGGCTTCGAGTCATGGCAGCAGCACCTTTGGACGCGGGGTCCTCTGGACAGCCTTGCCATGCTGGGGAGACCCCTGGGGAGCGCGTCTTTGAGCACAGCCAGGCCTAGGGCCAGCCTAATGGGAGGGGCTGGGCGGAATGCAGCAGTCCTCAAAGCAGCTGGCCCAGAAGGCTCTGGACAGCGGTTCTGTGTCCTGAGTGATGGAGACATTCGGCCTTCACCCCGTGGCGACCCTGACTGCCAGGGAGGCCAAGCTGAGGAGGCCATCAGCAACTGTGCTATTAGCCCATCTGCTCAAGAACCGACTCCAGATGAAAATGGGGCAAAACAACCACGTCCCCGGCGGCGCCGGCAGCCGGTGTAACTGCGTTCTTGGCTGTTTCCTTAGAAGTGCTCCAGGCTTGTGCTGCCACGTGTCAGACTATGGGCGGGTGAGAGGCAAAGATGAGGAGAGCTTGTCCTCGCCCCTCCACGTCTGTAGAGATTCACCTCTCAAAGTCATGTCATTCATGAAGACATTTTTGACCCAGGACCAGCAAAATCTGCCTTTTCTTAGTGGCAGCAGACTCTGGCAGCCTTGGAAGCACATGGTCACCAGGCTGCCATCCAGGTCACCAGGCCCATCAGGAGCCCCCAGGCTACACCTGCCACCCAGGAAAGGCAGATGCTCCCAGTGAGACTTCCCAGAGAGGTGGCGACCACATCTCCCCACCAGTCACCGGCTGTGAAAGGTCACATAGTCCAGACACCTGAATCCATGATCCAGGCCACTCTGCCCTCTTCCGGCTCCTGGGTGCCTTGTTCATGACCCCAAGACTGTCCACCACTAGGATCCTGACTGGCCTCAGGGTCCAGGGGGCTCACTGCTGGGTCCTCGATGTGCAATGTCTCCCCTTGGCTCATGATGGGACAGTTTGGTCTGCAAAGGCAGCGGCTATTTTGGGGAGGCTCTGAAAACACGAGAGGTGGGGCTGAATTGGAGGACATTGTCGTTGAGGGTGGGTTGTTAGAGGGGTTAGATTATTCCTGGATATCTCCCCGTGCTTCCTGTGGCTGCCATGATGTGAGCTGCTCTGATCTACCACACGCTCTCTGCCATGGCGTATTAAACCCCTGGAGACCGCAAGCCAAACTCTTTCCTCCTTTCAGTCATCCGTGTTAGGTAATCCTGGTTGCAGGGACAGAAAAGTAATAGATTCGTGCACAGTGGGCATCCAGCCATGGAGAGAGGGGCACAGGGCCAAGCAACAAAGACCCTTTCCAGCTTCTGCTGTCAGTGAGAGAAGGCATGGTGGGAATATCCCCAACAGCCCAGGCGAATGGAGGCTGCTTCTGTTTGGGGTACAATTCTGGCTGCACTTCCCATCCTGCTGGGGGCCCTGGGCCTCAGTATCCGTGACAGGGAAGTTCCCATCCTTCATGCCAGAAAGGTGACTAGGGCATCTGACAAGCATCCCCTTTGTAGCTGGGATTCGGGCTTGGGAACGAAAGACACTCCCTGGCTGAGGATGACTCTGGCCATGCTTGCATGCCTGCCGCCATGTCTGTGTGGACTGCCCGCTCACCCCTGGCATTGACATCATCTGCAATTGTGTTGTTTTTCATCTCTGGCAGGACTGAGAAGCCGCCGATCATGAAAGGGAATTTTCTTTTTTCTTTTTTAATTAGTACTTGGTAATATCACCAAGCTGTGAGTTTATAGCTTTGTAGATCTTGTGTTTCTGACACTAATTACTCACAGAGGCTTTTCCGGCTCCATTTCAACCCGACAACTGCCCTGCCGGCAATTAAGCGGAGAGCGGAAGAGGCAACAGATTTGGGTTTCATATGCTGCCCTTCCCACCTGGTCTCCCGGCTTCTGTCTGGCCCGGGTCCTGCCAGAGCAGTGCTTCCAGGCTGCAGCCCTTTGGGGTGGCTTGTCCCCACTTGTGATCGCTCACCCTGACAGACTTCTAACAGCTGGAAAGGAAGCAGTGTTCCACAGAGGGATCCACAGTACCGGGCACTTGCTGGTTGTATTCCCTGGCTGGTTTTGTCACCAGTTGGGCAACTTCTGGAACGACTGAGACGGAACTCACGTGCCCTGTGCTGGACAGGTCACTGAGGTGTCCTCTGTAGGCCTTTTCCAAGAGAGGCTGCTGTCCGAGCAACTGTGCCATTCACTGTCCATTCACTGCGGGGCTGTGGATCCCGCCTCCACCCTTCTCTTCTCCCGTCAGGTGCAGAGCACACCCACGACTCTGGTGAGCTACAGGTCACAGACTCAGGCTTCCACAACCAGTGTGAGCCGGCTGTGAGCCTGGGTGCCAGCAGAAGCCAGACCGCATGAGGCATATGCCTGAGGCTTGGCTCCAGCCTGGCTTTCTGGCAGAGTCTACACCAGGATGGTGAATGGTAATGGTGCCTGGACTTCCTTGGGGAGCCAACCAGAGGAACATCTGGCCTCCCGAGTCTCTGACAACACGGCATAGAGATCTCTGCGCAGAGGGCTGGGTTGCATCCGCCGTCCTGGCTGGTTCCGTGTTGGCCCGCAGGATGGTTGGTACCTCCTGGCTCACTGTCTTTGGACCTCAGAGGGTCTCTGACCAGTGAAGCACTGAGGAGCTCCTGCTCCTGTTGGAAGGCTCAGGAGAAGCTGGTCCAGGGAGCTCAGGCAGCTGACAAGAAGACCCAGGAGGGGCCGTGGGCCTGCACAGCCCCATTCCAGCTCTCCATGCCTCTGTGGCTGCGTGAGTGGGCAGACTTCATCAGCTGGTCCACCTCTGACTGATCCAGGGCTTCCTTAAATACAATTGGTTAGTCACAGTTTAATCTCCTTTACTGCAATGCTATTTTGAGACACAATTAAAACATCCCGTTGCCAAAGTGCATGCTTCCTACTGGGAGTTCTTCCCCTTCCTAACATGAAGGAGTCGAAAACAAAGATCAGGGAGGAGCCCTGAGCGCCAGACTCATTTCTGAAGTGGCAGGCTTTGAGTCGGCCCAGCCGTCTTGGAAAGGGTCATGAAGGCCATGTTAGGATGAGGCCTGGACGCCTGGCGAGGGAGAGGCGAACCATTTTCCAGCCAGAGGGCATGGCCTCGTGCCACTGACAGGCATGCTCACGCTCCACTTCTAGCAGGGTTCAGCCGAGCTGTAACCTCTTGCCAGTCTTCAGCCTGTGAATCTGTGGCAGTTTCAGCCATGACCATCCTGTGGGCATTGGTGGAGAGGGGGCCATACGGGAGGTCTGGTTTGCTTCAAGGGTACTGAGCCCTGATGGGAATGGACACGGGAGGGTGACCAGCAGAGTCTGCTGCTGGAATGTTCCTGCGTATCCACGCAATTGCACCATGATGGAAAGGCGATGAAGAAGCGGAGCAAGTTCAGAAGTATCTCGGCCAGTGTCACTGGGACTCCCACAGGGCTGACCGCACGCAGTTCACGTTCTGCGGTGAGCTCCCAGAGGGCCCAGTTAGCAGAAAGACATTTCCATGGCTCCCAGTCTTTCTTCCTCAGTGGTCCACAGGAGAGCCCTGTGGGGGGGCTGGAGGCTGCACACCCTGGGAAGTGCTTGAGATGCACAGGCAGGCACAGCCACAGGGTGACCAGAAGGGCAGGCCACCCAGGAGGAAGCCTTGTGGGTGTCCACAGCAGACCCTGCAGTTTGAGGTGCACACTGTCAGCAGCTGGGGCCGTGCCACGACCAGGGCGCTCCCATGGCTTCCCGTGAGCTTTCCTCGGAGGCAGAGGGCGAGGCCTCCTCACAGCGCGCCTCCAGATGCCTGGCATGGCTCAGCTCCCTAGCCTGCAGAGACCACTGGGGTCAGGCTCTGACCCCCGACCATTTTGGAGCTTCTAGAGGCTTCTTCAGGGGTACTGGACTGTGGACTTGTGCTCAGGGCATGGGGCAGAGTCCGTGCCGTGCACTATGGTACGTTTTCCACCTCCTGAGTCTCCATCTTCCCTCTATATGAGGTGGGAAAGCTCAGTGCTCCAGGTTGCTTCGGGGTGGCAGGAGATGGTACGCAGCCAGCCAGCCAGCATGCGAGGAGCCACGATCACTGCGCCAGCCCTCGCATGTGCCCCGAGGAGGCAGGGGCAGGGACACCCAGGGCCAGGTGACTCACACTTGGGCCTTCTTCCCCTCCAGGGACCTCTTACTGCCAAAGCACAGCATGCAGGCTGGGCTTGGCCGCTTCACTTTGCTGATGCGAGCAGGGCCCTGATCCAAAGCTCAAGTCCTGGTCAGTCATGGATGGTGCACGAAACACCAGGGCAAGAGAGGCCAGGCTCTGACCTTGGGGAGTCACACGGCCCTCACCATCACCTCAGCTAGCTCGGAACCCAACAAAACGTGACTGGCTCTCTGGTGCCCAGAATGGAGTGTGCATGTGGGAGATAGACCAGTGCCAGGCATCCCTGGTTGTCTTGGCCCAAGTTCTTGGCATCCAGGAGCCATCAAGTGATCCTGAGGAGGTCAGACACCTCCATGCTGAAGGGCCCAGCTGTAAATTAGTGCTGGCGACTCTGCCGCTCTCAGAGAGGGGTCAGGAAGTGCCAGGACGGTACCCACCACCAAGGAGATGCGCACACGTGCAGTTTCACTGCAGAGGTAACCGCGCACGGATTGCTGGGCCATGGCTAAAATCCTAAAGCATCCAGACCTGTGGGAAGAGATGCCTGCTCCAGCCTCTCCTACACCAAGGACTGCCCCACTGCCAGGCTGATCCACCGCTCTGAGGCTGCAGCCCTGTGTCACCCGCACGGACGACATGCCTGCCTCTCACTTCTTCCCTCCAGCAATGGGATGTCCTCCAGCATCCCCTCCAGGATTGAAGAGCTGCAGGGACCCAGGAGCTGCTCTGGACCTGTGGGGTGATGGGAATGGGGTACCCAACCAGGAAGGCAGTGGGATTAACAAGTGATGAGCTGGTTCCATGATGTCTGTCCCCAGCATGGAAGCAGCTGTGGGACGGGAAAGGATGGCTGAGTCCCACCCAGAGGGCTAGCTGGCCTGGGAGGATGCGTGAAGCCTATGCACTTGAAGGTCAGGAGCTTGCCCACCCCCACGGGGACCCAAGGCGGAGGGAGAGGAAGGGGTGCTGTTTGCTTTCAGACCCAGGGTCTGTGGGGCTCCAGCGATGTAGCAAGGGGAGGTTTCCTGTGCTGCTGATAACAGTGTGTTTTCATTGACCACTTTCATTTACAAAAGAAATTTCAAAACCTGTTCTGCAGTCAATTTGCTTCTTGGCCCCCAGAATAGAATATAAGTCATTTCTCACATCCGGCAGGTATCGTCCTGTGATTTGGTTTCGGAAATGGTTTTTTTAAAGGACTCTGACGATGCCAGCTGTCTCAGCACAGAGGAAGTGGGGACGATCACTGGAGCTCCCAAGTACCCAGCACAGGGATTGTGGGGACGTGTCACTGTAGCCCTCCAACAGAGGAAGTGGGGACTTTGTCACTTTCCACGTAGCACAGAGGAAGTGGGCTGCTTTCTGGACATTTGTAAAGGGCTTGAAGGGGCGGGCTGAGACACTGGTGCCCAACTGGCACCACAGCAGGACATGGCAATGGAGGACTCTTTCCAGACCCAGCCAGCGACAGCGCCTGGGTGCAGAGGTACCCCACAAAGGACTGGAGCACCTTCAAGCTGAAATCCGTGGACTGCCTGCCTGGGAAGTGGGGGGAGGACGTGTCACTGTAGTTCCCAGGTACCCAGCACAGAGGAAGTGGGGGTACGTATGACTGTAGCTCCCCGGTACCCAGCACAGAGGAAGTGGGGGACGTATGACTGTAGCTCCCCGGTACCCAGCACAGAGGAAGTGGGGGACGTATGACTGTAGCTCCCCGGTACCCAGCACAGAGGAAGTGGGGGACGTATGACTGTAGCTCCCCGGTACCCAGCACAGAGGAAGTGGGGGACGTATGACTGTAGCTCCCCGGTACCCAGCACAGAGGAAGTGGGGGACGTATGACTGTAGTTCCCCGGTACCCAGCACAGAGGAAGTGGGGGACGTATGACTGTAGTTCCCTGGTACCCAGCACAGAGGAAGTGGGGGACGTATGACTGTAGTTCCCTGGTACCCAGCACAGAGGAAGTGGGGTAGGTATCACTGTAGCTCCCCGGTACCCAGCACAGAGGATGCACCGGGTGGGCATTCTTTCGAGGAATAAAGAGTGAGTGTTCCCATGCTGCCCTGAGTGGTGGCATTCAGGCCGGCTTTCCCACCCACCTGGGTAGTGATGTCCTGTGACTGAGGGTGAAGGGGGTCGGTGACCCTTGCAGACCCAAGGCCTAACTGTGATGGGGTATGATCACTTGTTTTTTGGGTGGAGGTCTCATTATGTAACCCAGGCTGGTATTACAGGGGTTAGCCACTGCACCCAGCTTACACTGGCTTTCATTTTAAACTCATTAAAAATATTTTATTTTTACTTATTTGAGAGAGACAAAGGGAGAATGGGCGCAGCAGAGCCTCCAGCCACTGCAAACGAACTCCAGATGCATGCACCACCATGTGTTTCTGGCTTACGTGAGTTCTGGGGAATAGCACCAAGGTCCTTGGGCTTCGCAGGCAAACGCCTTAACTGCTAAGCCATCTCTCTAGCTCCATGGTTTATATTTTTGTGTGTATCTGTGTGTGTGCGTGTGTGTGTGTTTGGGAGCCAGGCAGGGCTTATGGAGGGAGGCCAGAGGACAGCCCTGCGAGTCGGTTGTCATTTCTCGCCTTGTTGACGGAGGCAGGCCTCTGGTCGCTGTGCTGTGTTCTCCAGGATACCTGGCCTGCAAGTTTTGAGAAGACTCCCCTGATTCCACCTTTCATCTCACCTCAGGCAGGCTGGGATGCTGGGATTACAGACACCAGCTTGCCTGGCTTTACATGAGTTCTGTGGAACCAAGTGCTTTTTCCCACTAAGCCATGTCCCTAGAAGTCTTGGGCTGTTTTTCAGGTCAACTGTGGGAGCGGCTGCCAAATGTGCTGGAGCCCTGTGGAAGGGAGACCACGGCTGGCACCAGAAGGAGGAGGGGCTCTGACAGTCCCCAAGCCAGATGTTCTACACTCAAAACCTGCTTCCACCCTCTGAGCAGGGCCAGCAGGGAGGCCTCCTCCTGTTCACCCTTCCTGGACATTACTCATGCCTGCTGTAGCCCAGCACGGGTCAAGGGTCAGATCACTTGTCACATACTGATGAACAAGTGGTCCATGCAGGGCCCATCAGCCTGAGGCCCACTCAGGCTGGATAGTGCCTGCCTTGGTGGTAAAGTGGTTGGGACTGGCCAGATCTGCATAGGAATAGGACGTAGGTCTGGGTGGTCTGTATGGATGTGTGGAGGGTCTGTAGGTTAGGGCTGCACCCCTTTCTGTGTGAGGTCTAGTCTGGTGTATGATTTAAAAGTCTGAGTTGTTATTCTAAAGTCAGACAACTTCACACAGAAATTGGGGGTTCCTGGGCATTGGAACTCTGGCTGGCCACACTCGTGGCTACGTAGACAGAGCTGAGTAGGCCTCTGTTTCCCTGAGCTGAGGCCAGGCACCTTTCATCGTTATAACTTCACTGGTCTTCCCATGGTGGACAAGGGACAGCCTGATGTCATGTGGGAAGGGGTACACCTAAGGACCAGAGGAAAGCAGACTCAGGGCCGAGTTCTGGGGTGCCTCTCAGGGTTGGGTATACTGGTCTATGTGGCAAAGCTCAGGGGAGTCGGGTCACCCAGAGGACTGCCTGCCACTGGCAAACTGGCAGAAAAACACAGCAAGGGGTCCTGGCGCCAGCTGTGCCTCAACAGTTGGGCTTCCACATTTTTTGTAAAACTAACACTTATCTTTATAAGTAACGCTGCTCTAGAAACCCCCAGCACTGGCTTAACTCACCCCAAATCCCAGTGACAGCAGTGACAGCACAGCCCCCCAAGCCCACACGTACCTCGACAACAACGGCAGGTGAGGCACACTCTCAGCGATGCACAGCCAGGTGACATCACGGCTGTATGACATCCTCCACGGAGCTTGCGCAAGCCAATGATGTCAGCTGGGGACGCGTGAGATCAAGGACCGGTGTTGTACACCTGGTGTGTTATCGAGGGAAACATGACGCTGCCACGTGTGGATATGTGCATATGACATGGGGCGCTAACTGCACAACGCGGGGTCTGGCTTCCTTCACCTAGCAAACCTTATGTATGAAGCCCTGTTCTGGGAAGAATCACTCATGAACAATAGCAGCAGGCCAGGCCAGACGAGCTCCCAGCATGCACTGCTTGCGCCCTTCCCGGTTTTGATTTTGGTTGACTTTGACACAGAGCTCACAATTCTCCTGCCTCAGCTTCTCGACTGCTGGGATGACACGTGTGCACCCCCACACCAGGCTTGGTTCTCTCCTACAGAATCATGGGTCTGCACAGGTAATGACCAAGCCCTGACTGGCCCAATGCTCAGCCCTGGGGCACGGATGGTGGGGCGCCAGATCGGGGCTCAGGCTGAAAGAAGGGCTGGTACCAGGACCTCGCTGGGGTTTACCGGCCTGGCACATGCCCTCCTTGGCCCAAGGAATGCACATTCCAGATGCAGTGACGACCCGCCTCAGCTGAGGCGGAGCTGGAATCTAAACCTTGGGGATGCTTGCTGTGAGGACAGCTGGTAGTCATACAGATGTGGGCAGTGGGGCAGTACTGCCCTGCCACCCCAGGCCTCTCTCCCCCCTGGAAGCCAGTGCTGGGCCACAGGAAGAGAGGAAGCCATACGGGAAGAGGTTACTTAATAGAAACAAGGGTGCTGCCACCTTCCAAGTTGAATGAGACACTGGGTAGTCACCGTCACCTCTCCTCTGAGGAAAAGGCAACCCCATTTGATCAGGAAAATATTGGTTCATTTTCCAGTGGAGCGTCTGACCTTCAGCGCGAAGAGCTCATTTCCGGCACAGCTCTGCAGGCGCTTCTCCCGTGGCTCGTGTTTGCCTAGATCTGAGCAGTTTGAGCAGTGCCTGCCTCACACACTGGACCCCTTCCAGGGAGCAGAACGGGTCAGCCGTGAGCCACTCCTAAACACACTGCCTCAGATGCACCCCTGGACAGCCTACCATGTGGCACTGACCACTGAAAGTTGTTCTATGAGGCACCGGCCAGGCTTTCTGGGAACTCGCCATCACTAGCCCCCACCTTGCCCCTTTACTTTGACCCCAGAGCCATGGCTGACCCTGGCCTGAGCAACCGTCAACACTCAGTGACGGCTGCCAGCTAGTGCACATGCCCTGCTCTGGCACCGTGCCTACAAAGGGATCCAGGGAGGGGCATGGGCCCTGTCTGACCTATAGGAGGTGCCTGGGCTCTGGTGACATGTCAGGGACCCTGTTGCATGGGCTACTCCAAATTCCTGCAGGGCTCCCTGACAGACCTACAGCCTGCTGCTCTGGTCTGGGTTTGAGCTCAAATCTGCCCTCCCCACCCCCCAGATGAGGGACAGGCCATCACTGGGGTGACTCAGTGGCAAAGAGACAGGTCCCAGCCAGTCAGCATGCGCCCCATGGGCTGCCCCTCTGCCACTGACCAACAGTTGAGGTTGGCGCGTGTGCCAGGCCCAGCGTCGAGGGCCTCATAGGTGTACTGACTCGTTTGCTCCCACTGAACAGAGTGCAGCTGGCACGCAGAGGCTCAACTCAAACCCACCCCAATTCCTGCGCATTCCGGAGCCCCGTCACGGGTGGAAAACCACACGTTCTCAGCCTTGTGCTTCCGAGACTCTGGAATCATCTCACATCCTGGTGGAAGAGCTCACAGCACACATGCATCCAGTCTTCACCTGCCCCAGCTCCCATGGCCCTCGCCCAGCAGGCATGGCAGTGGACCTGACACCCCTGTGAAAGGCAGAGAAAATCGTGGATGTGCCCTCCCTGCCTGGCGGGTAAGGGCGGAGCAGTGGGGATGGCTAACTCTCTGATCCCATGCAGCCTGGCTGCTGGCCTGAGTCCACGGGCAGCTGGAAGAGCCAACCCCAGAAACACTGCTGGCGGGTCAGGCCTAGGGCCTGGTCCTCTGGAGGGCCGTGCCCAAAACCACACTGGCAGTGGTGTGCAGTAGGGCCTCCTGATTCTTTAAACATTTTTTATTAATATTTTATTACTAATTTATTTGAAAGAGGGAGAGAGAGAGAGAGAGACAGTGGGGGAAGGATGGGCATGCCAGGGCCTCTAGCTGCTGCAAACAAACTCCAGACACATGTGCCACCTTTGTGTATCTGGCTGTATATGGGTCCTGGGGAACTGAACCTGAGTCCTTTCACTTTGCCAACAAGCACCTTAACTGCTAAGCCATCTCTCCAGCCCCCGGTTGGTTCTTTTGCACATGCCTCTCATAAATGGGAAATGCTGATGACCCCTCACGGTGCACGGCAAGTAGCCATCAAGAGTTGAAGATGAATCACAGCACTTGGGAGGCAGAGGTAGGAGGAATGCTATGAGTTCGAGGCTACCCTGAGACTACATGGTCAGCCTGAGCTAGAGCGAGACCGTCCCTGGAAAAACCAAAAAAAAAAAAAAAAAAAAGAGCGAGAGATGAAGATGAAAAAAGATGAGAGATGAAGCCTGGCCACCCAGGACAGGGCAGACGGTGAGGCAGCAGACACCCACAGAGGGTGTGGGAGGAGTCGCTCTCATCATTGGCCACGAGGCCGAGTCCCAGGGCTGGAACCTGGTGCGGACACCTGGGTACACTATTCCGAGCACGTAGGCTGCTCTGAAGGGGGGTGGCTGCTCCCCCGTGCCCAGAGCTGAGATGGGTCGGGACTGTAGTGATGGCCCATGAGCTAGCTGCTTTCCTTCTCACGGAGTGATGGCTCACTGGGTCCCTCACAGGGCTGTGCGAGGGACCACCTCGCACCCTGAGATCCAGCAAGTTCTCACTGGGCAGAGGCGAAAGGGAGCAGAGCTGACCTCTCCACCCTGATCCAGAAACGACATTCGAGGGAGGTACGGGTGACATTACGTGATTTAAAAGTTAATTAAAATGAGTGGTAGAAAGTATAACTGCCTCAGGTGTTTATTTCCAAGGAGTGCTTAGAAGGAAAAGGAAGGGAAGGAAATCTAATCAAAAGCGTGGTGAGGTATTGCATTAGGAAGAAATCGCACTGCTAAATCAGCCCACGTCTGCACCCTGACGACTCCGCTGCTCCCGGCCCCCCCACACCTGCCAGCCAAGCGCAGGCGCTCTGGTGTGCTGGGGCCCACAGCCTTCCTCAGCTGGGCCCCGGGGGCAGATGCGAGTGAGAGATCAGCGGGGCTGCGCCTGCCAAGGAGGGCAGCTCTACCCCACACGCATGGGGTTTCTTTCTTTTCTTCCTTCCTTCTCCTCGCACTCCCTGAAACCACACACCATACCAGAGTGCCTGGTGACAGAGTGTGCGACAGGTGTGGAAGCCAACAACCCTGGGTGAGGGAGCTGGGAGGGGCCCTAAGGGTGTGTCGGGTCACGGATGGGTGGGCCTGACTTGAGCTCATAGGAGATAGAAGGCTTCGTGCATGTAGCATTGCCATTTGCCCCTGAGGACTGGCTGGCCCCGCCTGCCTGCAAGGCCAGAGTGGATGGGGGATGTATTCACCCCACACTGGTTTCCATATCAGAGCCCCTCGCTGGGACTCTCCTGATGCACCTGGGAGCCATGCTTGTGGTCTGAGTGCACCCTCACAAACAGTGTGCCCTCTTGCTCACACAGCTGTACCTGCCGCCAAGTCTCCTGGTGGCCTGCACGGAGGTCCTGCTGTCCAGGCCTGGTGGGTGGGCTAGCCAGACTCTCCCATGAACATGTGGCCCAGGGTCTACCTGGGAGCCTCTACCTGAACTTGGCCCTGGCTGCTGGGAAGCTGAGGTCAAGGGCCGCCCATCCCCTCTGCCAAGTCCATCTCCTGGCAATGTATCAGGTTGATAGATGGCTCTCTGCCTGCAGTAGTTCTCCCCTTGGTCCTCACACAGGTACTGTGCTGAGGTACTTCATGAAGAACATTGCTCACCGTGAAGTGTGATCACCCGCCCCACCATGGCACAGGCCTGCTTATCCCTCCATGAAGTGTGATCACCCTGCTCTACCATGGCACAGGCCCGCTTATCCCTCCATGAAGTGTGATCACCCCTCTCCACCATGGCACAGGCCCGCTTATCCCTCCATGAAGTGTGATCACCCGCTCTACCATGGCACAGGCCCGCTTATCCCTCCATGAAGTGTGATCACCCACTCCACCATGGCACAGGCCTGCTTATCCCTCCATGAAGTGTGATCACCCCGCTCTACCATGGCACAGGCCCGCTTATCCCTCCATGAAGTGTGATCACCCGCTCCACCATGGCACAGGCCCGCTTATCCCTCCATGAAGTGTGATCACCCCGCTCTACCATGGCACAGGCCCGCTTATCCCTCCATGAAGTGTGATCACCCCACTCCACCATGGCACAGGCCCGCTTATCCCTCCATGAAGTGTGATCACCCGCTCCACCATGTCACAGGCCCGCTTATCCCTCCATGAAGTGTGATCACCCCACTCCACCATGGCACAGGCCCGCTTATTCCTCCATGAAGTGTGATCACCCCACTCTACCATGGCACAGGCCCGCTTATCCCTCCATGAAGTGTGATCACCCGGCTCCACCATGGCACAGGCCCGCTTATTCCTCCATGAAGTGTGATGGCACAGGCCCGCACTCCATGAAGTGTGATCACCCGCTCCACCATGGCACAGGCCCGCTTATTCCTCCATGAAGTGTGATCACCCCACTCTACCATGGCACAGGCCTCCATGAAGTGTGATCACCCCACTTATTCCTCCCTCCATGAAGTGTGATCACCCCACTCTACCATGGCACAGGCCCGCTTATCCCTCCATGAAGTGTGATCACCCACCTCACCCCACAGGCCCGCTTATCCCTCCATGAAGTGTGATCACCCCACTCCACCATGGCACAGGCCCGCTTATTCCTCCATGAAGTGTGATCACCCCACTCCACCATGGCACAGGCCCGCTTATCCCTCCATGAAGTGTGATCACCCACTCCACCATGGCACAGGCCCACTTATCCCTCCATGAAGTGTGATCACCCCTCCACCATGGCACAGGCCCGCTGAAGTGTGATCACCCCACTCCACCATGGCACAGGCCTGCTCATCCCCCCATGAAGTGTGATCACCCCAGTGTGATCACCCGCTAAGTGTGATCACCCCGCCCACCATCACAGGCCCGCTTATTCCTCCATCACCCACTCCACCATGGCACAGGCCTGCTTATCCCTCCATGAAGTGTGATCACCCCACTCCACCATGGCACAGTGTGATCACCCCACTCCACCATGGCACAGGCCCGCTTATCCCTCCATGAAGTGTGATCACCCCACCATGGCACAGGCCTGCTTACCATGGCATAGGCCCAGGCCCGCTTATCCCTCCATGAAGTGCTTATCCCTCCATGAAGTGTGATCACCCCACTCCACCATCCACCATGGCACAGGCCAGGCCCGCTTATCCCTCCATGAAGTGTGATCACCCCACCATGGCTCCCTCCATGAAGTGTGATCACCCGCCATGGCACAGGCCCGCTTATCCCCATGAAGTGTCCATGAAGTGTGATCACCCGCTCCACCATGGCACAGGCCCGCTTATCCCTCCATGAAGTGTGATCACCCCACTCCACCATGGTGTGATCACCATGGCAGGCCCGCTTATCCCTCCATGAAGTGTGATCACCCCGCTCCCACCATGGCACAGGCCGGCTTATCCCTCCATGAAGTGTGATCACCCGATCACCCCGCTTATCCCTCCATGAAGTGTGATCACCCCACTCCACCATGGCACAGGCCCGCTTATCCCTCCATGAAGTGTGATCACCCGCTCCACCATGGCACAGGCCCGCTTATCCCTCCATGATGAACCCCACTGATCACCACAGCTCCACCCATGGCACAGGCCCGCTTATCCCTCCATGAAGTGTGATCACCCACTCTACCATGGCACAGGCCCGCTTATCCCTCCATGAAGTGTGATCACCCGCTCTACCATGGCACAGGCCCGCTTATCCCTCCATGAAGTGTGATCACCCCGCTCTACCATGGCACAGGCCTGCTCATCCCTCCATGACTGGTTGGCACTGAAGGCCATGCCCGTTAATTGAGAGGCTATGTCTTGCCCTCGCTCTCCATGTTTGAGTGTCTCTGAGCATCTCCCTGTTTTCTTTTTTCAATTTATTTTTGAGAGAGAGAGTGTACACTAGGGCCTTCAGCCAGTGCAAATGAACTCCAGATGTGTGCGCCCCTAGTGGTGTCACTGTGTGTCTGGCTGCACGGGACCTGGAGATTTGAACATGAGTTCTCAGGTTTCACAAGTAAGTGCCTTAACCGCTAAGTCATCTCTCCAGCCCTCTTTTTTTTTCTTTTTTGAGGTAAGAGTTCACTCTAAATAAGTTGGGGATCACTTTGTAGTCCCAGGCTAGACTTGAACCCACGGTGCTCCTCCTACCTCCGCCTCCGGAGTATGTGATCAAATGCGCATGCCACCATGCTTGGTCTTGTCTCTTTCTTTTTTAAAATCTATTGTGAATCTGATATATGTGCACACACATGTGGAGGTCAGAGGACAACTGTGGGTGTTGGTCCTGCCTTCCCGCATGCTGAGGCAGGGTCTCACAAGACTAGATGAGCTGTGAGCTTCAGGTTCTTGTGTCTGCCTCTCCTCTTGCAGAAGGAGAGCTGAGATGATAATCTCACCACACGACTGGCTCTATGTAGGTTCTAGATATCCAAACTCAGGTCCTTGGCTCAGGACTCTGCCTCACCTCAGTCTAGAATCGCCTAGTCCCCAGAGGCCTGCTGGGTGGAGGACACCCACTGCCCCTGGCTCATCCCAGCCCGTTCGTGAGGGAGGACCTCGAAATGGCAGGGAGGGAACAGCATCTTCCTGCAGGGGTGCAGGGCCCACCCTGCTGGGGACACAGGCACCCCTCACACCCCCACCATCTGTCGGCTCATTTGTTAATTACTGAGCAGATAATTCATCATCGTGGTCTGCCTGCCTTCTGTTTATCACCCGCTGTCTGCATCCTCTGAGCTCACGTGAGCAGAGATAAGCGTCATTAATAAGGGAGAGGTGGGCAGGGTGCAGTGGCTCCCTCCTGAGCCCCTAAAGTTTCCCTGGTGGGAGGGGTGAGTCCTATTTCCTCTCTGCAAGCTGGATCCCATACCACAGCCTTAATTTCTCCTTTCAGGTCAGGCAGAACAGGCGACCCTGCAATGCTTTGGAGTTGTCTAATGTCAAAACGGGGAGCGGGGACTGGGAAGGTGGCTCAGTGGGTAAAGGCAGTTGCTTGCAAAGCTTGCCAGCCTGGGTTCCCCAGTACCCACATAAAGCCAGGTGCGCAAAGTGGCCCGTGCGCCTGGCTCGAGTTTGTTTGAGCAGCAAGAAGCCCTGGTGCTGTGTCCATGCGCGTTCTCTCTAATAAATAAGTAAAATAAAAATTGTTAAGCCGGGTGTGGTGGCGCCACCTTTAATCCCAGCACTTGGGAGGCAGAGGTTGGAGGATCACCATGAGTTCGAGGCCACCCTGAGACTACATAGTGAGTTCCAGGTCAGCCTGGGCTAGAGTGAGACCCTACCTCGAAAAAAAAACAAAACAAAAAACTTGTTTGAATGTGGGACCTGGAGGAATTTAAGAGCTCCTCAAAAGTTTACCCCAAGGGTGAGAACTTTTCTCCTCCTTTGCCAACCAGGAAGGGGACTCTGGCCTTCCTGGGGACTCCCTGGCCAGGCACATGTGGCCTTTATGGCCAACAGATGATGGATGGCTGTAAAAACACCAGGTCCCGTTTCCTTCTGGCCACCCACAAGTGCCTTGCATGTCTGCTGGCCCTGCTGGTCACTTCACCCCTCACCTTCCTCAAGCACACGCTCATAGAAACATCCTTGGTGGTGGGCGGGGGGGAGGAAAGACTAGAAGACGGAGCTGAGGAACTAGGCCTGGATGGAGCAGGCGATTCCACCTCAGTGCCCTGGACCTTCACCCCCACTGACTGTGTCCATCTGCCTGCCCTTCCCCCAAGCTGCTCCACCAGCAGCCCACCCCTGTGGAGGCCCCTCCATCTCAGATGGGGCTATAGCTGAAACTTCCCAAGATACCCAGCTGACAGTTCAGCCCCTCAACGAGGCAGCTCAGGAAGGGTGGCACTGAGTGCTGTCCCCGTAAGACCTCGGGCAGCTGGGCACTCTGGGCCCTTAATGGCTGGAGACTCTGGACTGGCCTCGGTTATCACAGTAGGGGCCAACAAGGGTCTCTGTTGCACTCCTGCAGGGAGTTTTAATGTGGAGGCTGGGAAGAGACACACACGGTGGGCCAGAGCCCACAGCTGAGCAAGCCCCTGGGCATGAGAAGGAGGGGAAATGGGGAGCAGACAAGGAAGAAGCTGAGGAGCACTACAGAGAGGACTCATCAAGGGGGGCCTGCTGTCTAGTAAGCTCCCCCATACCCCCAAGAGCTCATCATCTCTCCCGGCCCCAGTCTCTCAGGCTTACTGGGTGCAGGAAGGTGGTGGAGCACTTGGGGTCAAGAAGAGTCTGGACAGGCTCTTCTCCCCATCTCACAGCCATGCTGAGGCCAGTGAGGCGCTGCTGGGCCCTGGGCTGCGGCTGCGGCTGCTGCCCATGCTGTAGCTGGCTGCCCAGTGGAACCCTGGCTCTCCTCTGCGCATACATTAATTATGACAGAATAAACAACACTGTTTTGAAAAATGCGTGTTTCCGTGTGATTGCTTTTTTTAATTGGTTGGTTTAACATTTGAAATCTGATTTAATTTCATCTTGCTTTTCCTCAGCACGGGGTCAGGCTGTGAGTGGGGGAAGTCATTACTGGTGTGCCATCACTAATGGTGGATCGGGGGTCCTGGAGCACGCACAGGGTCCCTGAGTGTGGCAGCTGCCCTGCCACAGCCCTGAAAGGGGTTCTGGGCTCTGTGCCTGCAAGTGCCTGTTCTCTGAGCTCCAGGCTGTAGCCTCACCCAAGGATGGACCCTGCCCGGCCGTGCGGGAGAGGGGAACGGATGGGTGGCATCTTCCCTTCAGCTCAGCCACATGCTGGCTCAAGCTCCCAGGGTTCTGCTACTGTGGAATCTTCTGCTTGGGGAGGGGTGGGGGGATGAAAAAGGCCTTCCTGGCCCTTAGCTTGGGAACAGGACTGTGTGAGGATCACAAGAGATGACGCCTGAAGAACGTGGCACTGCCACTGTAACTGCCCTACAGACCAGGGTCTCCATGAGGTGCCCATGCCCCCAATTCTACCTGCCCCCACGCCTGCCTGATGCCCACGCTTACACCCACAGCCAGTAGATTGTCAGTGTTGGGGATGCTGTGGCACAGACGCCTGTGAGGAGACGCCAAGGTCTGTGTCACAAGTCTCCCCAAGTCCGTGTTTCTCAGCTTCCACATGGCCCCACAGCATGATGTCCCTCCCTACTTCTGCACTCCTGAGTCTGAACATTCCAGGACACCCTGAAGCTTGCCTGGGTCCTGCCAACTCTGCCAATGCTGCTGTATGCCAGGACTCCCTCTGGCTCTTCTTCATCTTGCCAGGCCACCCAGGGGCCAGACTGGATTCTGAGTCCCACTGCTGCCATGCTGTTTGAACACTTCGCGTGCAAGCCGGGATGTGACCCAGCACACAGGGTGGTGGCATGGGCACTGGGACCGTGAGGCCAGCTGTGAAACGGGCGAGAAGCCCAGGCAGGAAGCAGGGTTTCCCAAACAGCGAGTCCCATCAGGAAAGGAGGGCTGAGCGGGAGAGGTTCAAATGCACAAGAAGGGTAGAGGCAGAGCAAGCCTGGAGCAGCCGACAAGGTGTGGGTCGGACATCTGCCGCCTCTGGCGATCAGGGTAGACCGCAGGGCTGCTGCCCCCAAACCCAGGCTCCTCATCTCTGCGAGCTCAGAGGGAGGGCACAGCATGTCTGCAGCCCAGAACCTGCGCTATGTCCTCCCACACTCACGATGTCGGACTCGCCCCTCTTGCAGGTTCCAAGGGCCCCACCCACAAGAACAGAGTCATCTGGACTCCCATGGAGGCTCCCACTGTGGTCACTGACGGCCAGCTCAGGTCCAGGCACAAGAGAGATGGAGTCCCTGTTCTGAGGCACCAGTGCTTCCCCAGAGAGACTAGTTCACCTGGCACTCCCTGGCCTCTTCCCTGGGCCCTGAGCTGAGCAAATGTGACCCTAATCCCGCCTGCAGCTGCCCTGGGACTGCAGGCCCGGCAGGGCTGTGGATGCCTTTGGGGCCTGGGCCTTCCTAGGATTCCAGAATGGACCCTGGTGGTGGGAGGAGCACAGGAATGCATGGCACACCTATCCCCCAAGCCCAGCTTTAGGGACGAGTGACCAGCAGCAGTTGGGGGCCAGCTTTATGCTTTGACAGTGTCGCTTTACTCAGGGGAGAGGGATGGCCCACCCAGGCTATACCCACCTAGGATGGCCAGGGTCTCGTGACCACTCAACCTTCCATGTGTCCCCAGGGCATGTCCAATGAGCTCTGGGGCCAACGCGAGACAAGAGTAGCTCTCACCCTTCCATCCGACAGGCAGAGGCCAAGGCTGAGCCTCCACGGGGTGGCAGAGCACCTGAGCAAGTGAGTGCGCATGCCCGGAACGCACTTTGATTGCTTGAGACCTGGCTGGACGGCCAAGTCCTCTAAATTGAAAGCAGCAAACTATTGCCAGCTTTATCAAAAGCAGCCGGGACCACTCCCCAGAGACTTTTGAGATTGCGCTTGTTGACATTCCCCGGTGGAAGGGAGGGTGTGAGCTCAGCTACCCCCAGACCAGCTGCATGCAGTGATGCACACACGGTCTCGGGACTTGGGGGAGATACCACGTTCAGAGGGTCACAGGTCACAAGACAGCAAGCACCACAGAAGAGGCGACAGGGAGGTGGCCATCCATGCTGGGAAGACACCTGTTGGTGTTATGGCTGCTTTGGGGTCTCCACGCTCTGTAAATAACCCCAATAAAGCTGGTGGTTCACCAAAACTGCTTTTGATGCACTGTGCTCTGGTCCCTCACCTGTGCCCTATCTGGGGTGAGGTGTGTTCCTGTCTCCCCATGGAAAAAGTTTCATACAACCCGGCCTTTTACATTTTGACCTCTGGCAGCTTCTGGAACTTCTTAGAATGTTCTCCCCACAGTTCCTCACAACTAGCTCCTTATCACTCTATAGGAGATGGGTGCCCAGGTACCCATCCCCACCAGCAAATGTTGGTGTGCTCTAAGGCTGTCAGCTTGACAGCACCTCTGGGACCTTGGCTTCTATGTGTTCACTACAGGAATGCCGGCTGTAAGCACATGGGAACACAGGGGTCTGCGAAGAACATGTCTGCCTCTGGCTGATGGCAGGCCCCTGACAGCATGACGGGAGCTAGCATTCCTCAGGTGACCAACACACCTGGTAAAGAGCATTCCAGGGGTGTGGCTGCAGCTGTGGGAGACACAGCCATGCTGCCATGTCCACAGGCCTGACCACCCAGAGAGAGCTGTCCCCAGGGAAGGTGGTCTTTGCCCACGTGACCATGAAGGAGGGGCTGCAGGGCTGGGTGAGGAGGGAAGGGAGGCCGAGCTGCCGCACCAGGTCTGTGTCAGAAAGCTTGTCTGGACCCAAACTGAATTCTGTGAGGCACGTCACTGTGAACAGCGTTCCAGGCCTCTTTCCAGACACTCCCGTAGCTGTGCGACTGGCCCCGTGGCTTGTCACTGCTGTGTCTGCCACAGCAACATGCTGTGGTGCGGTGCGGGACAAGCCCAGGAGGCTACGGCTCGAAGACACAGCTGATGAACCTTGACAGGCCTGAGACGTGTGATGTGTGGGGCTCTCCTGGGGCCCTCCTGGTTACACAGCCTGCAAACAGCGGCAGCGGTGGGCACAAGCGCTCAGGCCAGTCATGGGCCTGTCACGAGTGGTGGAGGGGCAGTAGTCCTGACGGGAGCTCAGTGCTTGAGGCTGGGGCAGGACCAGCTCCACAAGGCCTGGGGTGAGGCAGAGAGCACTCAGGGAGGGACCTGCAAGGTGAGGGACAAGGGGTGAGGCAGAGAGCACTCAGGGAAGGACCCTGCAAGGTGAGGGACAAGGGGTGAGGCAGAGAACACTCAGGGAGGGACCCTGCAAGGTGAGGGACAAGGGGTGAGGCAGAGAGCACTCAGGAAAGGACCCTGCAAGGTGAGGGACAAGGGGTGAGGCAGAGAGCACTCAGAAGGCTCCTTTAGAAACCTGCACAAGGTTAAGGGCTGTCCGGAAGTCCCGGCTCAGGTGTATGCACACCCAGATGCACGACAGACTCAGCTGTTAAATGGGACAACAGCGCACACCACAGTGCTGCGGCAGAGGCTTGACGTGGTGTTTAGTGCCCGGACCAGAGCCAGGCAGCTGCTTCCCACCCCTGCCAGTTGGGAGCTCAGCGTCAAGGAGGCTGGAGGCTGGGCAGCGTGGAGCAGCAAGGCCCGGGCCAGGCAGTGCTGCTCTGACCTGGCTCTGTCCTGTGCTTCCTTGGGGCGCTGGTATGAGGCTAAGAAGGGCTGGATGGTGCATCTGAATGGAGGGTGTTGTTTCCTGACTGCTCCCTGTCTGGCGGCTCTTAGACCAAGGTCTGGGGTAGACACACAGACTTGGGGTCTGCCCACCCACAAACTTCTCTATGGTCTCCAGACTCGGCCTCAGCCCCCCCCGTTCTCCACTGAGGACCCTGGGAGCATCTTGTGGTATCTGGTGCTTCCCCAAGAGCGGGGTCAGCCCCCACCCAGCTGTGAGGCTGGACCATTATCTGCTGGGTCGGGGCTCTTTAGTCCATTGTGGGGTCTTCAGGAACACTCCTGACTCTAGCCCTCTGGAACCAGCGGTGCCACCACACCCATGACAACTGAATAGCTACAGACCTGCCCGGTGTCCCCTGCGAGGCAGGAGTCCTGGCTGAGCACCCTTGCCTGGAGCATAGCTTCTTAAAACTGTGGGTCACCACTACATAAATATGGGGGGGGTTTCTAAAAATTTAGCAACAGTACAAGGTTGCTGAACCTGCAACGATCAAGAATTCAAAATCAAACATAATGAATCAGGTGTCTCTGGCAGTGCTTGCTCGTGCTGTGCCACATGGCCTCACCAAAGCCTTGGTTTAGAACCACACCTTTGCCATGTGCAGATCACCACACAATGCCAACTAATGCTGCCTGGAACACCCCAGCTCTGCTTTGCTTTCTTCCTTCCTTCCTTCCTTCCTTCCTTTTCCTTCCTTCCTTCCTTCTTTCCTTTCGTTTTTTTTTTTTTGGTTTTGCGAGGTAGGTCTCACTCTGGTCCAGGCTGACCTGGAATTAACTATGTAGTCTCAGGGTGGCCTCGAACTCACAGCAGTCCTCCTACCTCTGCCTCCCGAGTGCTGGGATTAAAGGTGTGCGCCACCACGCCCGGCCGTGTGTGTGTTTTGAGGTAAGGGTCTTGCTCTATCCCAGGCTGACATGGAATTCACTATGTAGTCTCAGGGTGGCCTCGAACTCATGGTGATCGTCCTACTTCAGCCTCCCAAGCGCTGGGATTAAAGGCGTGCACCACCACGCCTGGGAGAGGGTGGGGGTTCAGAGAATGGGCGCTCTAGAGACTTCAGCCCCTGCAAACAAACTTCAGATGTATGTGCTACCTTTTGCATCTGGCTTTGTACTGGGGAACTGAACTCTTGTTGTTAGGCTTTGCAGGCAAGAGCCTTAACTGCTGAGCCATCTCTCCAGTCATATCAGCTTAGCTTTAAGACTATTGTATAAGTTGTGGTGTTTTTACTGTACACACAAGTAAAGACTTCTAATATTTCCCTAACACCATTCCTCGTTCAATAATCAAATCAGTATCTTTGGACTGGACTGTGTTCAAATGCTTGATTTAAAAAAAATTGCTATTTGCCAGGCCTGGTGGCGCACGCCTTTAATCCCAGCATTGGGGAGGCACAGCTAGGAGGGTCACTGTGAGTTCAAAGCCAGCCTGAGACTACCTAGTGAATTTCAGGTCAGCCTGGGCTAGAGTGAGACCCTACCTTGAAAAACTGTAAAAAAAAAAAAATTGCTATTTGATGGTTGACTTGAGTTTTATGAATGATCATTAAATGAATTTTGGCTGGGGTTTAGGGCAAAATTTCCAACAATGTCTGAAATGGCTCTAAACATACTTCTGCCATTTTGTGCTGCATATTTATGCAAAACAGAATTCTCAGCACTGACAATTATAAATCAAAATATTGACCAACTCTGAAAAATATTGAAGAAATTCTATGTCCTACAGTATCAAATGTTCAGCCAAGACAATTCTTTATGTAAAAATAAGCAGGCACATTCATCTAATTTGTATGCAAATTTGCTTTCTAAAGATAAATAAAATTATATGTAAGTAAACCAAAGAATTGTTATAATTTCTTGTGTGTGCACCTGTATGTGGATGTATGTGTGTTTGGGTGTTGTTGCTCAGGTGCTGGCCACCTTCCCTGAGACACGGGCCTGGAGCTCACCAACTCAGGTAGATTCCCTGGCCAGCGAGCTCCCTGTCTCACCTCAGCACTGCACCCCACCCCACACCGCTTTATGTGGGTTCTGGGGACTGAACTCAAGTCTTCATGCTGGGAGGCAGCACTTTACCAATTGAGCCATCTCTCTAGCAGCCCTGGCTTAGAGGAAATTGAGGCCCCACCACCCCCCTGGGCCCCTCTGAAGGTTCTGCTGTCCCAGTCTGTCCCAGGGAGCCTGGCGAGGTGTGGGCTGCGTTTGGGTGTACCTGCTGAATCTCCACCATCCAGAGCATAGTAAATGAGCCAGGTATGTGTGGGGGGGTGCAGAGCAGGAGGGGTGGGGTCAGCTGACAAGTGGGGGTCACCTGGCCACTGTGCTGCAGCTCAGATGTGCCTACTGCTTCTCTATGCCAACACTCATCATTAATGTGAACAGACCGTGTACAACGAGCTCTGCACTACTGTTGTAGAAAGAAGCCAGCACGGCCCGCTATAAATAGGCAGTACCTGTAAACACAGCTCGTGTAAACAAACAGTAAGTAAACCCCACCTGCTGCCGTGAGCAAACAGGCTTTGAGCCTAGGCCCTCGCTGGCTATGAACAGGGGCGCTGATGGTAGGAGACTGCAGCACAGGGTGGGGGGACACTGTCAGACAAGCTAGCCTGCTGGGTGCCCAGACCTAAGGGCCTCAGAAAGAGGGTTAGCTCTTTCCTGCAGAGTTTAACCCAAGCTTAGGGACAGGTGAGGGCCTGGCATGACCAGTCAGAGAAGAGTAGGGAAGGGCAGGGCAGGGGTGAGGGACTAGTGGAAAATCAGTCAAGGGTGCATGGAGACCCTCTTAGAGATCAGTGGAGGTAAAGGTGACCAACAACGCATGGATCCAGGGCCAGCAAGCAGTGTGACCATCAGCAGACCCATGAGAAACCGCCCCTGCCATGACAAGCCTCTCCCAGGACACGGGCAAGGGTCTCCACGGGGCAAGGTCTGGAGCACGTGCCTCCCACTCGGCCTGCTGAGCACTCTACCCACAGGGACATCCAAGGGCACCAAAGTTGATGCCACCCTGTCTTATAGCAAAAAGCCTCAGGCACGGATGACTTTGCCTCCCCTGAGTCCTTGTTCTCTGTAGCTGCCCACAGCCCCACTGGCAGGCGTCTCTGCAGCCGTGGAGGGCCACCCGTTGTGACTGCTAATCACCTAACACTGGCCGCAGCAGTCACCTGCTGGAGCATCCTGGGCGAGCTGCTACTAGCCTGGAAGGGAGGCACAGCACTGGGGAGGACAGGTGTGGAGGTGCTCCCTCTGGAGGCAGGCCTGGGAAGCAGTGGTCAGGGCAGATGCTCCCCCTGGAGGGAGGCCTACGCCAGCTCTTCTGGGAGGAGACAGCCACTTTCCTGAGGAGGAGAAATGGTCTCAGCACCCAGCCAGGCTGTTCTGGGTGGGGACCTATCTTTCCAGAACTCCAGGGAAACTGAAGATCAAAGGCCTGGCCATTCTCTTTGATGGGGCTGAGCGGGGAACAGAATGCGTCTTCCTCCAAACTGCTTCTGGCTTCTGAACAGCCCCCTGCTGGTGGAGTCTTTAAAGGGTGAATTCAACACATCCTGGAGCCACACGGGCAGCTGGGCTGTTTGTCAGGGAGGAAGCGTTTCCTAGATCACCCAAATGGGCCAGCTGGAGGCTGCCTCGGATAGTTTGGATGGACAGCACCCTGGGCGTGTGGAGGCACCCAGTACCCGTGCTGCTTGGGGGACAGTCCCTGTGAGTCAACCCTGTTCGGTGCAGGTGACCTGGTCCTGCCGGGACTCCTGGAAGTGTGCAGTGAGGCCCCTCCTGTCCCCTGATGCAGAGCTGGTCTCACAGGGCAGAGACAGGACGCTTGCAGATACCTTCCTCACCCCTCTCCCTCTTGAGATCTCAGAAGCAATTGCTTTCGCATGATTTACAAGAATGGTGTATCCAAGAAGCCACTGGGAAGCCGAGTCTATGCCAGGGAGAAGTGGAGAGTGGAGGGGTGTTCAATATTAATACCACCACGCCAGAGTGGAATCTGGTCCTCTTGGTAACCAGAGGCTGTTCACAGCTCCCTTGAGGGAGGCCTTCCACAAACTTGGATGAGAACTAATTAAGTTTGCACAGCTAATCAGGGCAGGCTGCCTTGGAGGCTTGGAGCACAGACCAGAGACAGGGCCGCTGTGAGCTGCGAAGCGATCACTCCTGATCACAGGCAGCCCTCCTGCCTGCAGGCCCACCATGCTGCCCACCCGGTTTAGCCACCTCTGCTTCTGGTTGGGTGCAGAGCCCCGTGTTTCTGCACTCGTGGGCTCTGTGGCTTTGTGAGTGTGACAGACAAGGGCTTGTGCGCGTGGTTACACCCTCAGGGGGTGTGTGGTCCCGTTCTAGCTCCTTGTGTGAGTCTTCTAAGATGAGCTCTTAGGAGAGGCCAAAGGGTGCCAGATGCCCGGGGTGGAAGGGCACACAACTGAGCCCAGATGCATGCTGGGAGCCAGGGCCCAGGGTGAAAGGGCAGACAGCCAGGAGCTGCACCCCATGATCCCCACCCTCAAAGAAAGACCAACCAGTGCGTGTGTCCTGTTAGGGCCTGCGCTGGGAATGCTAGGTAACTCCTTATTTTTTCTTTTTGAGACTTGCTGTGAAGGTGAGGATGGCCTTGAACCACTGATCGTCCTGCTTCCACCGCCCTAGTGCTGGTGTTACAGGTGTGTGCTAGTGTGGTTGCTCTCTAAGCAACTCTTTAAAGCTTTACCAAACACCCACTGCTGGCTGAGAACGTACCCTGCCCAACAACCACGGCAATAGACTGAGAAAGACAGATGAAGGGCAGTGGATGGCACACAGCAGAAGCAGCCCACAGTTTTTACCACATGAGGGATCAGCATGGAAGGCATGGTAAAGAGGGCAAGCCGTGGGCGAGAGGCAGTGTGTGGCTGAGTGCAGCCCGGAGCAGCAGACCACGGACATGCCAACAGACGGTGGGAGGCCCCAGGCCATGGTGCTCAGCCAGCGCAATGTCCCAACGGCCCTCCTAGGCCTCTGTTCATCACATGGAAGTTGTCCATGGCAGCACGGCCTCTACCAGGTCCCACTGCCTGTGCTTCCTCAGCTCCTGACCACAGTGTGGGTCAGTGCAGCACTTGGTGGCCCAGTGGATGGGGGAGTTGGCATCAGGGGCTGAGGCCAACCACAAGAGTCAAAACTTAGGAACGGGGGAGCCTCATCTAAGCCAGGCTGGGAGGGGGAGACCAAGACAGGGCTGACTGATGACAGCACAGTGTCCCTAAAGGGTTTTCTCTGTCAGGCTGGCATTGCCAGGCTGTGAGCCAGGGATACACAATGCAGCTGGGATGGTATGAGGCTCCCAGAGGCCCTTGGGGCTGACTGACAGTGAAGGGGTGGGAGAAGCAGATGGCAGGTGCCAGCCACAGCAGACATAGACTGGGAGATGCAGAGGCTAGCAGGTGCCCAAGCAGAACAAGGAGGTGGTGTGGGGAGGAGGGCACCAAGAAGTTGAATCTCTGCTTCCAAAGTCTTCTGGGATGACCCTGGGAGCTGGCCTGGCATTCAGAGAACAGGGCTGAAGTGGATGGCGCCATGTGCCTCAGCCCAGGCCCAGTGCACTCAGCACATCCCAGAAGCATGCTGATCAGAATTCTGTTTGCAGCTCGGGCTACATTCTCATTCTGGGCACCTTGGCCGGCACAGGCTTCCCGAAGGCAGGAACAGAAGGGCTGTGAGGCCATTGATTCTCTCTTTGGACCAAGGTTTCTTCTGCAAGATGGCTGGGAAGGGGAAGTGAAGGGCAGAGCCTGATCAAAGGAGCGGGTGGAGCCGGCATGGTGGGCCCAGCTCTCCACTCTGGACGATAACTGGAGCTGAGCTTGTTTGAATGACTTATTAAAAATAGATTACAATGCATTTAAGAGAGTCTCTTCCCAGATAAAGATCACATAATTAAAACATTGCCCTTGCTTGCTTCTCCCTACCTCTGTAATAAGGAGCGGCACTGGGCTCAAAGAAACCCTGTGTTCCAACCTTCCTGTGGCCATGCTCCTCCGACAGGGCAAGTGGGGGCTGTGAACCCAGCGCCCGATACTTGAGTCTGCTCACTACTTTTTCCTGGGCCTGGGATGGGACCCTGCTGTCACACAGAACGTGTGTGTGCCCACTCTGAGGTGTTCCGGGCATAGCAGGGACATAAACATCATTTCTGGAGGCCTGAACCAGGACTTCTGAAGTTGTGCAGGCCGTCCCAGAAATCCCATCACTCCGCAGCGCGGCAGTGGCCTCACAGCCCTTCTGTTTCTGCCTCCAGGAAGCTTCGGCCAGCACAGAGTGAGAATGTGGCCCAAGCTGTAAGTAGAATTCCAAAGACAGCATGGGTTCTCCTGGACTCTGGTGCCTCCTGACAGACACCCTGCCACCCTAGAACTTTCCAGCCTGTGCTTCTGGATGCTAGCTCCAGGCTCCTCCAAGCACAGCTAGGAGCACAGGACAAGAGATGAATCAGCACTTATGGCACTTTCCTGCAAAGCCTAACAACCTGAGTTCAATTCCCCAGGACCCACATACAGCCAGATGCCCAAAGTGGTGCATGCATCTGAGTTTGTCTGCAGTGACTGGAAGCCCTGACGGGCCCATTCTCTCTTGATCTCTCTGCTTGCAGATAAATGAATAACATATATATGACATAAGGCCAGTATGTGCAGATGTGGCAGTGGTAGGGTATGATGGAGGACTGCATTTCTCAGCACTGTGGATCTTCTTGTCAGTGTTGCAGGAAATGTCTAAGGCCAACCTGGAGTTGCACAGAGCACGCACAGCACCAGGCCCGCCTAATGCCCCGCCCTTAACCAGCAGCGGAGGCCAATGGGCTCCCAGGGGCTAGAACGTAGTGACATCAAGGACTACAAAGATTATGGACCCATGCAGATGCACACACCAGCTGGGAGGGACCAGGAGGGCTGAGCCCACATACCTTCCTCTGATCTCACACCCTTGACATGAAGTGAGTGACAAAGACACTTGAGGAAGGAACCATGAGTCTGTCCAGGCAGGGCCAGCGTCCACTGTCAGGTTCCCAGACTTAGCCCAGGGTAGCACTGTTCCCTACAGAAACGGACCAGCAACAGAGGTGCTTCCTGGCAGGCCAGGCCAAGGCCCTCCCCGCCTCTGCCTCAGAAATGTTTCCAGGTCTGAGAGACGGCTTACTGAGTGGGCATGAGGACCTGGATTCAGACAGCCAGCACCTAAGTAAAGCTGGGCTTACTGAGCGGGCATGAGGACCTGGATTCAGACACAGCCAGCACCTATGTAAAGCTGGGCTTACTGAGGTAGGTAAAGCTGGGCTTACTGAGCTTACCTGGATTCAGACACAGCCAGCACCTACGTAAGCTGGGCTTACTGAGTGGGCATGAGGACCTGGATTCAGACACAGCCAGCACCTTAAAGCTGGGCCTGAGCGGGCATGAGGACCTGGATTCAGACAGCCAGCACCTCTGGGCTTACTGAGTGGGCATGAGGACCTGGATTCAGACATAGCCAGCACCTACGTAAAGCTGGGCTTACTGAGCGGGCATGAGGACCTGGATTCAGACACAGCCAGCACCTACGTAAAGCTGGGCTTACTGAGCGGGCATGAGGACCTGGATTCAGACATAGCCAGCACCTAGCAAAGCTGGGCTTACTGAGCGGGCATGAGGACCTGGATTCAGACACAGCCAGCACCTGGCTGGGCACTGGCGGGCATGAGGACCTGGATTCAGACACAGCCAGCACCTCTGGGCTTACTGAGCGGGCATGAGGACCTGGATTCAGACAGCCAGCACCTACGTAAAGCTGGGCTTACTGAGCGGGCATGAGGACCTGGATTCAGACAGCCAGCACCTACGTAAAGCTGGGCTTACTGAGCGGGCATGAGGACCTGGATTCAGACACAGCCAGCACCTATGTAAAGCTGGGCTTACTGAGCGGGCATGAGGACCTGGATTCAGACACAGCCAGCACCTATGTAAAGCTGGGCTTACTGAGTGGGCATGAGGACCTGGATTCAGACACAGCCAGCACCTAGGTAAAGCTGGGCTTACTGAGCGGGCATGAGGACCTGGATTCAGACAGCCAGCACCTGGGGCTTACTGAGCGGGCATGAGGACCTGGATTCAGACACAGCCAGCACCTATGTAAAGCTGGGCTTACTGAGCGGGCATGAGGACCTGGATTCAGACACAGCCAGCACCTAAGTAAAGCAGGGCTTACTGAGCGGGCATGAAGACCTGGATTCAGACACAGCCAGCACCTACGTAAAGCTGGGCTTACTGAGTGGGCATGAGGACCTGGATTCAGACACAGCCAGCACCTATGTAAAGCTGGGCGCCTCCAGAATCCCAGAGCTGGGGAGGAGACAGGTGCTAATCCAGCCAAATTGGTGAGCTCTGAGTTCAGGGAGAGATCTTGTCTCGAAATAAAAGGTGGAGAACAATTGAGGAAGACACTCCTAATCCACCTCTGGCCTCCACACTCACATAACACACCTGCACACACCTGTACACACACCTTCGTACACCAAGAAATGCTTCTAGGAGCGCCGTCCTTCAGGCTTCCAAGAGCCCAGGGGGCCAGAACATCACACGGTGGCAAAGGGGAGGCAGGAGGCGAGTCTCCTTGGCAGTATCCCCTCAATCTGTGATTGGGGAGCCAACCAGCACCCCACAGGGACTGCCCACACCTCTGAGGTGGCAGCCATGGGCAGGTGATGTGGATGCTGAGTATGGGCACCTTGTCTCAGCACATCCCTCGCTACGGATCAGAGACTCCCTGGCATGCCCAGTAGACTCTCCATAGTACGGCCACAGGGCTGACATTGAGGCCCTCCATCATAAGCAACGCCCCACATGGTGACCCTGGCATGACACACTTGACATCCCACACAGTGACTCTGTCACACGGGATACTGAGCACACCAGATATTCACTCCATAAAGGAACCCCTGAACTGCAATGCAGTGCCTCACATGACACCTTCGGCACACCCGGTACCTCACCCATTGCTCCCGGCATACTCCATACCACCCGCCCAGTGACGCTGGCACACAAGCCCGCAGGGTGGCCCTCAGCAGCACGGATGAAGCTCAGCAGTCCAGCAGGCTGCACTGGCCATGGCACCCCACCGAGGGCAGGTGGGACCCTGGGGTGCTGTCTCCAGTAAGGCTCTCAAGGGGGTTACTGCTCCTGGCTCACGGGTCACAAGTGGGAGATCCAAGACAAGGGCCAAGCGCCACGCTGTTGCTGGGGAAAAGCTCTGCAGCCTGGTTTGTGGGTGACAGACAAAGATGTTTGGAGGGGTGAGACACCAGCCATGTGCAGGACCTCACATGAGCCCGAAGCCCTCTCAACACAGGCCTCCTCTTCCCGTGGCATCGGCCCTCTGCCAAGTCAGCTCTTGGGCTCTCATGGGCAGGACCTGCCTTGGATTCACAGATTCCCTAGTTCCCAGCCCAGGGCTGGGCACACAGGATGGCCAGGGAGATCCTGACCGGGAGCACGTGGTAGGCTCTAACCCTTCCCCTCCCTCTGGCCTCCACTGCCACAGGGACTTTAAAAAACATCAAAAAGCAAGACAAGACTAAATGCAATTGTGCTGCACCTCGGCTGTGCCATTAATCTCCCGGGCACCAATGGGTAATTTAATTACTGCGAGTACGTAATGAGTTGCAATCGTCAATTAGCACCATCATGGCTCAGAGTTGCTGAGCGGAGCTGGGAGCCCATGGTCGGCCTTGGTGAATATGAGGACCAGCCACTTGCTCTTGGCAATTGTGAGGGCCAGGCCACACTCTTGGTGATGGAAGGGCCACAGCACAGCACATGACTGAGGGTCTTTCAGGGGTCCTGCAGCACTGGGGTCTGTCCTTGCAGGGGTCTCTCATCAGCAGCACTGGGGTCTGTCCTTCTGGGGGTCTCTCGGCAGCACTGGGGTCTGTCCGTGTGTGTGTGGGGGGGGTCCCTTGGAAGTACCTGGGGCCTGGTAAGCCTATTTGAATGTCCACATGAAGGCTACATCTGTCTGACAAGGTGTCACTCATGTGACTCAGGAGGAAAAGCTGCTGGGGACACCGGGCAGAGTCTCGCTATGTAGCCAGGCTGGCCTTGGACCTGAGATTCTCCGCCCTCAGCCTCCAGAGTGTTGTGATACACCACCACAAGTCTCCAAATGGACCTTCAGACATGAAAAACAATATTTGAAACAAAAACTCCACTAGATCTCCCTCTCAAATAAATAAAATAAAATAAAGCCTCTTTCCCAGCACTCTCTGTTTGTGAATCTGGTCAGCCTGAGCCAGAGTCTCAAATAAATAAAATAAAATAAAATAAAAATTTTTAAAGGGCTGGAGAGATGGCTTAGCAGTTAAGTGCTTGCCTGTGAAGCCTAAGGACCCCAGTTCGAAGCTTGATTCCCCAGTACCCACGTAAGCCAGTACACAAGGGGGTGCATGCATCTGGAGTTTGGTTTGCAGTGGCTGGAGGCCCTGGTGTGCCCATTCTCTCTCTGCCTTTTTTTCTCTCTCTCTCTGCCTTTTTCTCTCTCTGTGTGTCTGTTACTCTAAAATAAAATAAAATAAAATAAAATAAAATAAAATTAAAAATCAACTAAAATAGATGGGATTAACATCAACTCAGCCAGAAGAAAAGGCCAGTAAGTGGCAAGATCATGACGGAAACACCGATGGAGCAAGAAGGCAGGAGAGCGAGATCCATACCCAGGGAAAGCAAAGCGACTGAACGATGTGGAGCTGAAGTCCCAGAACACAGGAGTGGGCCCAGTCACACTCAAACGTGAGAGCTAAATACTCCTCCCTCTCTTTTCTTTCACCCTTTTGCAGAAATGGGATTGAATCTCGGGTTTTGAACATGCTATGCAAATGCCTTACTAGGGTACTCTAGGCAGGAGCTCTACCACTGAGCCACACCCCAACCCCTCACTGGAGGATTCTAGGCAGGAGCTCTACCACTGACTGAGCCCCTCACTGGGGATTCTAGCCCCACTGAGCATACCCCCCTCAGCCCCTCACTGGGGGATTCTAGGCAGGGCTCTACCACTGAGCCACACCCCAGCCCCTCACTGGGGGATTCTAGGCAGGAGCTCTACCACTGAGCCACACCCCAGCCCCTCACTGGGGGATTCTAGGCAGGAGCTCTACCACTGAGCCACACCCCAGCCCCTCACTGGAGGATTCTAGGCAGGAGCTCTACCACTGAGCCACACCCCAGCCCCTCACTGGGGAATTCTAGGCAGGAGCTCTACCACTGAGCCACACCCCCAGCCCCTCACTGGGGGATTCTAGGCAGGAGCTCTACCACTGAGCCACACCCCAGCCCCTCACTGGGGATTCTAGGCAGGAGCTCTACCACTGAGCCACACCCCAGCCCCTCCCTGGGGGATTCTAGGCAGGAGCTCTACCACTGAGCCACACCCCCAGCCCCTCACTGGGGGATTCTAGGCAGGAGCTCTACCACTGAGCATACCCCAGCCCCTCACTGGGGGATTCTAGGCAGGGGCTCTACCACTGAGCATACCCCAGCCCCTCACTGGGGGATTCTACTCTGTAGCCCAAGATAGTTTTGTACTTGTCTTGTCTCTAGCCTCCTAAGTGGCTGTAACTACAGGGCTGAGCCACCATACCCTGCTTAAAATCTACACTTGTAAACCCAAGGAGCTGAATGAAGCCCAAGTGACAAAGGACATTTGCACAAAGGAATTCATAAAGTCAACTGCAGGAAGAAAGGCAAAGGATGCACAAGGAAAGCGTGATAAGCCTGATGGCCACCTTCTTGTCAGCACGAAGGGAGGGAGGGCATGCCTTACCCTGAGCTAGGAAGGGCAGTGACCGGCAACTTTCTTCAAAGCTCTAGAGGGGGTTTTTGGGGTGCTGGGAAGTCCCGGCCCTGCCCCATCCCAGCCTTCCTGAGACCATATTCCTCCCAAAGTCCCTGAGGCTGAGTCACACAGCCTTGACTCAGTTCTGAGAGTACCCAGAGTCCGTGATGGAGTGGAGACCAGCTGGTTCCTTTGTACTGGCCGCCTCTCACAGACAGGACCCCCTTGGAAGGCGTGGGCTCTTTCCTTGGGTAGACGCTACCACCTGATCCCACCCTAGACCCACTGGCTTCTCCTCAAACACTCCCTGCTATGGAGTGCTGGACACTTGCTCTGTGCCGTCAGCGGGTTCTTTACCCATTGTGCAACTTCACCCAAGACGGCACCTCCCCCACCTGTGCTGCTGGCTGAGGCTGGCTCCGGGAGGCCTGCTCCTCATGCAGTCCAGCAATTCTTTCTGGGAGCAGCTCTTGAACACAAGCTCCATCTCTCACCCCACTCTGGAAGCGACAAGGTCTGCCACAGGGCTCTTGGAGTTTGGTGTGCATCCCACAGAACAAATCCAACATTATGTCCCCTTGAAATCCCATAGCTGGCAAAACCTGGCCAATTTGGCTGAAGAGACAGACAGGTTTTGAAGTCAGCAGGCATTCTCAGCAGCTCCATTTAAAATTCAGGGGACCCAAAAAGGCAAATTCAAATTAAAGTGTCTATCTAGATCTCATTGTTATCGCATGAGACAGGAAGGCTCCAGAAGTCAGCTTCTGCCAACAGGAGCCTGTGAATGGGCCTGAGTGCCTGTTGGGAAGGTAGGAGGAAGGGCAGGAGTGGCACACAGCCTCCTTCAGCAGACCCTGTGCCCCCAGCACCTGTGGAAGTGGACTGCTAGTCACTTCTTTGTTTTTTGTTGTTGTTGTTGATTTATCTCAAGGTAGGGTCTCACTCCAGCCTACACTGACCTGGAACTCATGACGACCCTCCTCCTCTGCTGGGATGAAAGGTGCGCGCCACCATGCCCAGCTTTAGTCGCCCACTTCTGAAGAGCTGGCCTTTCTTCCTCAGCCAGGCTGGGTGTGAAGCAGCCTGCAGAAGTCACAGGTGTGGTGAGGGACTGCCTGGGCCCTTCCCATCACTGGGGCCCACCCAGGCGCTCCTGTATGGAGGCTGCTAGCCTCTGTAAACTCCCTCAGGGCTGAGTCTTTTGCAGAGGTGAGGAAGACCCGAGGACCTCCATGTGGTGCCACGGGTTCCGAGAAAGTCCAAACGGTGTCTGTAAGTCACTCTGTGGCTTTTGACCCCGTTGCAGAAGTAGCAGCGATTGGAGGGATATGAGGCTGGAGGTGATGGAGTGCCCCATGCAAAGATAGCCTGTTTCTGCCAGGATCTATGGCTCAGAAACTCCAGTTTGTGGCTTCAGCCCCACTGAGAGGGACAGATGCAGTCCCAGGCAAGCCAGGGAGGGGCAGGGTAGGGTGCGTGCCGAGACAGGCCACATGACCCGTACACAGTCATTCTTCATTTACCACTCCACAGCCCCTGGTTGCAGGGCCCAACACAAGGACCACAGGCGCTCTCTGCGGACTCTCAGGGTCTCAACAGTCCTGTGGAAGTTGAGGGGACTGGGGTGGCTGAAAGCAGGGAGCACCATGCTTTAATTTGCCATGCAGGGCTGACGAGTTTTCTGGAACCTGGCTAGTAGGGTGACCCCCTACAAGGTCAGTCAAACCCCAGAACAGTGAATACTTTCCTGGTGCCAAGTGTCTGACCCTTACGGCCACCTTCCTGGGAGCACTTCATTCAAGGCCAGGGACCCGATGAGGGACACCACGTTTTCAACTGGGAGGTGGTCTCCACTGGGGCAGTTAATGGGCACAGAGAGGAAGGGCCATGGGACACATGGCAACTCCAGCTACTGGGTGCTGCAGCAACAGCGTGGACTGTCCACTTAGCCACGGTACCTGCATCCACCTGGCCCAGCAGATCTTACCAGCCAGCCACTGTGTCCGGGTGCTCATGGCACCCAGCAGGGCCCTTCCCTACACTCTCATGCAGGCCGAGCGTCTACTTCATGGATGCAGTTGCTGTCACCGTGGAACTGTGCTTCACTTCTCAGATGTCACCAGATGTCAGGGAGCAGCCAGTGCCTGGCGGAGGCAGGAATGCAGCTGGTTGGATAAAGAAGGGTTGCCCAGCAGCAGGAGGGACATGTTTCGAGTCTCATGGAGCAGGGACAGAGCCTAGGGCATTGTTCCTGAGCCACATGGGAGGGCACTGCATGCTAGAGACAGCACACAGAGCCCTACCAGGCAGGTGGGACCACTGCACAGGAAGACGGCAGAAGAGGAAAACCTATAACAATGAAAACACACATGGCCCCAACCAGCAGACGTTTGGTGAACTTTGCTGGGCCCTCTGCCCTGGTGGGAGTCACAGTGGGGATGGAGGCCATGGACCAACCATGGTGAGAGCGGACCACGGTGGGAGCCACGGCAGGGTGGCTCATGGAGGGTGAGGGCCTGGCTGGCTGCTGCAGCCTTACCTAAGCTAGGCCTTTGCGATGGCCCCTGGTGACAGGGATCTCCCACGTGTGCAAGACCTTTGAAATCCTCCAGCTCCCGAGCTCTCAAGGGGCCTCATATGTGTCCACACCTGAACCCAGAAATGCGAGGAGGGGAGGCAGCTGCACTGTCCCTTCCTCATCCCTCTGCTCTCAGTCTGCTTGACCCAGCCCCTGTCCCCGCTCTGCATAGGGCTCTGAAGTTCCTGCCCATAGTGTGGGTACCAGGTGGAGGCCTGGCGGGTTCAAGCAAGGCTGCTGACAGGCCTGACATGGACGGCCATGCTGACTCTTGCTTCTGAGCAGCTCTGCAAGGCACGTGTCCACAATTACCTCGAGTCCCCCAACTTTGTTCCCATTGCCTGAATTTCTTCCACCACTGGCAGACCTGAGGACAGGGCGCGAGGCGATACACACTTGCGAGTGCAGGGCTGCTCTGAAGGTCACGTCTGCACCATGGGCGACACAGTGAACACTTCATCAGGGAGTGATAAACCCTGAGCAAACCTTGGCCTGTGTCCATGCGCTCCGGCTGGACTCAGGCCCTTGCCTGGCCAGTCTATATCTCTTTGGCAAGAGCCTGCCTGGCATATGCAAGTCCTGGGTTCCATCCCCAGCACCTCAACTCAAAAACAAAGAAATGGGGCTGGAGAGATGGCTTAGCAGTTAAGGCGCCTGTCTCCTAAGTCTAAGAACGCCGGTTCCAATCTCCAGGTCCCAGTTTAGCCAGATGCAAAGTGACGCAAGGGCGCAATGCCACACTTGCCCACAAGGGGGCGCACACATCTGGATTTCATTCGCAGCAGCTGAGAGGCTGCTGGCATGCCCATCTCTATCTGTCTTCCTCTCCCTGTGTCACTCTCTCTCCAAAAAAAAAAAAAAAAAAAAAAAACAAGTAAGCTAAGAAAAGACACAGAGACGCCTGGACCAAAAGTTGCTCCATGTAAGAAGACAGTGTGAAGAGTTGTGCATAGACGGTGACGATTTGGGGACATCCCGGCAAAATGACAGACAGGAGGTCTGAAGGGGCCAGGGGTGGTGCGGTGTGCAGAAGCTTTGGGAACAAGGACTCCTCTGTGGGATGCCATGGTGGTAGCACGAGTCACTGCCCATGCAAACTCCAGAATATTCCATGCAGAGAGCGATGTCTGCACCTCAGGGGTAGTTTTGGCTTACTGCAGCAAACCTGCCATGCTCAGGCCAGACACCAACAGCAGAGGTAATTGTCTGTGACAGGGCCAGAGTATATGAGAACCATATTTCCTGCTCAATTTCTCTATAAACCTAACATTGTTCTAAAAATAAATTTATTAGTTTTGAAAAAGCCCAAAGAATACTTTGTGCTCCATAGAAATTGTATGAAATTCAGAGCTTAATGCCATAAATAAAGTTTTATTGGAACACAGCTACCCTGTTGTTATGACCATTCGCAAAACAGAGCTGCCCAAGGCTGTGAGACCTTTTCTGGGGACCCCTGCGGCAGAGACTAGCGTGGAAGGAGGTGGACATGGTTGCTGTGGGCTCAGAGCACACACAGGGGAGGGTGGGGAGCCAGTCTGGCTGGGTGGATCTTGGGTGCTGGAAGCCTCAGGCTGTGCTCCCCAGGCTGGGTGTCAGCAGGGTAGGGTTCCTTCCTCCACTGAGGGACGGATGGAAGCGGATGGATCACCTAAGCCACGACCACTTTACTCCTGTAGACATCCAGCCCAGCCTGGCTCTCCTGGCCGCCCGCCTGCCCACGTGCTGCAAGGCCACTAAGCCCTGGGCTCAGGATGCTGCATGTCCCCTGGTTCCGCTTCCCACACACACACCTGCTGCTCTCTGGCACGGCGGCACTGAGGGTGCAGGTGTGCGGAAGTTGCCCGCCTCCTCGCACGTGGGCCCTGCCTGCTTCCGGAAGAGCACAGCAGGCAGAATCTCCACTGACACAGGTGGTGGCATGTCTGAGCTGAGGTGGGGCACATGACTGGAGATGTGTCCATCCCAGGATGTGACTCTATGGCAGGGATGAGGTGGGCACCTCCCATTTGAGTGAGGAGCACTCGTCACGCCTCTCACGTCCGACTTCATAGAGCAAATTCCAACCACACCACTACAACCCTACGTAGATGAGGAGGAATGAAAAGCTGGGCATAGTCCAGGCACTTGTCCAGAGTCCCATGGCATAGGAAGGAGCCCTGCGCCCAGCTGTCCTGTCAGGACCCTGAGTGTGCCATGGTCCCCTGGCTCAGTCCTTCTTGACTGGGAAGGTGTGTGACCAACAGGGAACAAGCCACTACTGTGCTGGGCCTGGTGGTGTACGCCTGCAATCCCATCACCGCGGAGGCTAAGGCAGGAGGAAAATGAGTTTGACTGGGCTACAGTGAGACCTTCTCCAGGGAGCCCTGGGCTTTCTGGCGAAGACACAGCCAGCAGCCCTCTGTCTCATTCCAGAACCTGTGTCCACTTCTGGCCCTGAGTGATGCTGGGTCATGGGCGAGGAGACCTAGGTCACATGCATCTCACTGCTTGGCTGCATACTGTATCTGCTGCTGTCTAATTTCTGACTGTAGTGAGAGGAAGCCTTCCTTTCAAACCGGAGTCCCATCAAGCACAGTGAGCCTGACCACAGCTGGAGACATCAGGCAGGCCCCTGCTTTCAGGCTGGGTGCAGGACTAGGACTTTCCAAGGAAATCATACACTTTGGGGGTCTGGCACCCCCCAGGAGGGTAAGAAGTGGGCATGATGCCAGGCTCATGCTGGGTACTGTAGCTGAGCTCTCCTGCATCACTCTGCCACCCACGCGAGGCAAAGGCTGGGTCCGGGCTGGGCCAGGAAGCGGAGCCGTGTGGGACTGCACACAAACCCTCAATTATCCCAGCACACATCTGCAGAACCTGCTCGGCTGGAAACAGGCCTTGGCTATTTCTAACTCTGCCGCGGACCCCTCCTGCCTGGAAGTCATCTGGGGAAAATAAAATAAACACAAGTGGCTGGGGACAGGGGTTTGGTGTGACCTTGCCTGAGCTCCCCTTGGTCATGGCTCCACCATTCCACACATGCCAGCCTCGGGTTCAGAGGTAAACCGACCACATGACTGGGCAGGACCAGTCTGGTCGCTTCTACTCCATGTGCGCCAGCCCCAGGCGCGGAGCTAGGACTATAGTCAGTCTGGTCCCCGTGAGGCAGGCCATTCGGAGACCTCGAGAGGCCATGGGACTTCAGGTCTGTCGGGGGCCCCGTGCTCCCTGCCAGGGTGGACAGACACTGTGGTGGGAACCCTGGCAGCTTCCTCAAAGCCCTGCCACCTAGCCCATTGTGGGCAATTCTGCAGAACTCTTCTGGGCTCTGCCAGGAGGCATGGTTGGTGGCACCTGCATGTCAGCAGTGGGGAGAGTCCGTCTTTGTAAGATCTGATAGGTGGCTAGACGAAGCATGCACATCAATGCGTTGAGGACCAAAGTGCATCTAGCATGGAGTCCTCGAACTTGCTTCTACCACTGCATGAGGAGGAGCACAGGACAGAGGTTACCAACCTGGACAGGGCACCTGCCTAGACTCCCCCAGTGAGGGGCTGGGGCGTGGCTCAGTGGTAGAGCATTGCCTGGTGTGAAGTCCTGAGCACCACCTTATTAACACATGAGAAACAAGAGCCAGAATACCATAACTAAGAACTGAACCTCAGAGCTCCAAACGCTGACATAGTAAGGTGTTGCACAGTCACTGTTCACAAGCACATCTTCATTTGCTTAATCTTTAAAAATACACAGAATTTCTACAATCATTAAATTAAACACCCATCCGTGATCGCGAGTTACTCAAAAGTATACAGAAGCAAAGAAATACATTTCTGATGATAGCTTATTGACCTAAAGACTCTGGGCGCTTGAGTATCTGTTTACTTAGTCTAAGGTTTAAGGGTTGAAAGAAGAATAAAAATGCTGGGCGTGGTGGCGCACGCCTTTAATCCCAGTACTCGGGAGGTAGAGGTAGGAAGATTGCAGAGAGTTCGAGGCCACCCTGAGACTACATAGGGAATTCCAGGTCAGCCTGAGCTAGAGTGAGACTGTACCTCAGAAAATCAAAAGAAGAAGGAGGAGGAGGAGGAGGAGGAGGAAGAGGAGGAGAAGCGCAGCAGCATAAAAATGGATGAACACAAGTTGAGGAGTCTGGAGAATACTCACGGCAAACTGAAACTATAGGGACCAGAAGGTCCCACCCCTGACACGCCTCTGGCCACTAGGATAGGCAGTGCTCTATGGAAGGGGACAGCCAAAAGGACGGATGGGACGATGACAGAATGGGAGGCCCTGCTGGGTTTTCCATTAATTTTGCTTGAATGGATAGAAATGGAAGCTGGCCCCTGTCTCTACAGAGGTGAAGACAGCCTGGCTTACTGGTGGTGTAGGTGGCCCAGCCATGTGTGGGAAGACCACCCACAACCACAGCCAAAGACTTTTCTGTAAGTCACGCTAGGGCACGGGCCATACCTGGACGCCAGCAATACCTTCACACATGGACAGTCAGGTTGCCACCGGTCATAGGCAAGTTGTCCATGCGGGGCCACCACCCTGTTGTCAGCATATAACTCTCATTTCTGCTGCTTGAACTGTGCACTCCGAGACCCCTTGTACCCACACAGGTCCCGGGATAGACTATGCTGCTCCTACTACAGAAAGACAGGGTCCCTCCTCAGGGAGCCATCGGTCTACCCTGTCACAGGCCAGCCCTGTGCCTAGGCTCACGCAGACAAGACACGGGGCTGTTCTAGTAGACGTGTGTCCTTTGCCTAAGCTGCTGGTTTGACCTCCCTCCCAGCTGGGAGGACCCGGTCTGTGAGCGTGTGGTGCGGCGCATGGCCTACCTTGAAGATGAGGCAGTCGCTCTTGTGCTCGGCGTACTGGGAGGTCAGCCGGTACTGGCTCTCGGTGGTCACGTCGATCTGGTAGCCGGTCAGCGTGTAGCAGACCTTGCGGAACTCTTGGATCTTGGTCTGGAAGACCTCCTTGAGCCTCTGGTTCTTCAGCTCCGCGCTCTCCACCTGCTTCCGCAGCTCTGCAGGGAGACACGGAGGGTGTGAGCGCCACCGGGCCTGGGCATGAGCCAGGGCAGGGGCAGAGGCCGAGCGATGGCCAGGGGCCAGGACGAGCCACATCCTACCCCGAGCTGTGGCCACCTCAGGACAGCTGAGGCCGGTGGCACAGATCTGACAGGCCTGATCTCTGGGCAGATGGTAAGGACAAGCTGGCAGAGCAGCACAATGACCTTTGGGTGGCAGCAACCTTAGTTACTATATTAACAACAGGAACTCGCTCTAGAGACAGACGCTGCACCAGATACTCTGGGCTCGGAGCTCAATTCTGTGCCTGGCCTGGACTCTCAGTTGGCAAAACAATGGGCAACAAGATGGCCATCCCAGGTCACCTTTAGGAAGCGCTGGGGAGGGGGACAGAAGTTGGCCACGAATTGTGAGTGACAGGTTCCAACTTGCTATCAGAGTACAGTGATTGCTGCGGGAGGAGGCACTGGAGCACAGGCCTGCAGTGGAAGGCCTGAACCCACGGGACCATCCCAGCCTGCAGCCCGAGTTCCTTACAGTAATGTGTGTGTGTGGGGGGGGTCACCTGACCCACATGAGCCAGGAGAGCACATGGCACATGGAGGACTCAGCTGCGTGGGGTTCTAGGTCACTTGACTTCATGGGGTCCCTGCAGCGGGGTCTGGGTGGACTCTCTGGGCACGGACCAAGCTCACAAGTGCTATGGTTTGCCGCTGCTCAGGGAGAAGGCAGCTGTGCAAAGCCACCAGGAGGACACACAATTACCATGAGTCTCTCACCCAAGGTGCCTGCTGAGTAATTAAGCCCTGATTTATGCCCCTGTTAATTACTGAGCTTGGCTCCATTTATACTATGCACGGGAGCCACCTCCTGAGCCTGGCGCTTCCTGGAGGTCTGTCTGGCGCTCACAAGGGGAACCCTGCAGGATCTGGAGCTGCCTGGGAGAAGGCAGAGCACAAGCCACAGAGTTGACCAGACCTGGGTGTGCCCTGCCTGCCTGCGGTGTGAGCCTCCCTGTGCTGCAACACAGCAGGCGAATCAAGACGCAGGCTGAGCCCAGGGAGAAGTTAATACAGACCATGGTGTAGACGGGAGTTCACAGAGGAGCCTGAAGAGCTCTGAGGAGTGGGACTCGGGCTGAGCCTGAGAAAACATGGCTGGCCCTAAGTCAAGATGAACCTAGAACCAAAGAGCTCCACTGACCAGGCCAGCCGTTCCTGCAGGGTCCACCCTGGAAGAGTGTGTTTGAAAAGATGCAGATGGGAGTGGCTAAGGCCAGGCAGCCGTTCCTGCAGGGTCCACCTTGGAAGAGTGTGTTGAAAAGATGCAGATGGGAGTGGCTAAGGCCAGGCCAGCCGTTCCTGCAGGGTCCACCCTGGAAGAGTGTGTTTGAAAAGATGCAGATTGGAGTAGCTAAGGCCAGGCCAGCCGTTCCTGCAGGGTCCACCCTGGAAGAGTGTGTTTGAAAAGATGCAAATGGGAGTGGTTAAGGCCAGGCCAGGGGCCCTGAGGAACATGAGCTTGGGTGCCGTATCCACAGGCCCAGGGGCCTCCCAGAGGAGGGAGGGAGGGTGGTGGAGCCTGCCTCCCAGGAAAGCCATATGGAAACCAGAAGCCTCGAGTGACCCATAGGAAAATGGAGAAGGGATGGGCTCCCATTAGGCTCTGCCACCTCCCCGTCCTCGTCCCATCTCCCAGGAGAGAGTAGCATACAGCTACCCTCAGACACCACATGGGTGATCTAGCCAGGCCACGTGCCACAAGCAGGGCTCATGGTGTGAGCCCAACCTCCTTGGTCACATGCATAAATCACTCCACCGTCACGTTGCTGACATATATGGATGAACAGACTCCCCAGGTTAGTGACTCTGACACTTGTGACAATATACCCGATAAAAGAAACTCAAGGAAGGGTTTATTCTGGCTCAGAGTTTGAGGCCACCACCGTCATGGCTGACAGAAGCATGAGACTGGTCACATTCTATGCTGAGAGAGCGAGCTTAGCTCCCCAGCCCAGGGGATGGTACCGCCCACAGTTAGGGTGGTCTTCCCACCTCAGTTCACCTAATCTAGAAACACCCTCACAGACATGCCCAGAGTTGGTGTCCATGGTGATTCTAAATCCCATTCCACAAACAAGGAAGGAGGCCCAGAGAGCACAGCCGAGGGCCACTCCCGGGCTTTGCCATGGGAATTCCATGCCAAACAAGATACGCCGGTACCAGAGGCTTGGAGATGTGGCCGGACACCCTTAGGCTGTCAGCAGAGGACAGTTAGCACCCATCCACCTGCAGGGCTGTGGCTGCCTGGCCATTGGACCTGCCCTGGTGGCTGTTCTATTGTCACCCAGCACAGGGCCCTGGACACCATTATCCACAGTGTGAGCCCCTCCAGCAGGACAAAAGCCCAGAGCCCTTGATTAATCGACTGATCAGACTATGAAATCCAAAGGTTAATTGGTAGCTCCGACCTCAATATTCTTCCCAGGGTCCCTCGGCCCATCTTCCCTGAGACAGAGCTGTCAGCGAAGGGAGAGACCCGCTGACCACACTCCCTGGGCCATCTTTCAGCTCTGTCAGGGACCACACCGCTCTGATAGATCTCAGATGTCCGCTTGGGAAGATTAAATCTTGGACTCAATGCAGCCTGACCTTGGGGGAGGGAATGGGCTGCTCCGTGTGGCTTACAGACTTCGAGGACAGACTCAGAGGCAGGTGGAGCTCAGCAGTGTGTGTGCTGGGGACGGGGGTGAGCAGAGAGGAGGTTTCACTGGCTATGTGCCAGGCACATTGGGCCAAAGCTACAATGAAGAGAGGCTGGAAGGGGGAAATGACTGCAGGTAGAGGCAGCTAGGTCCATCCCGCAGGCTGAGCGAGCAGAGGCCTAGTCTCAGGTGAAGATGGGAACCCGTGACCAGTCCTGTGACTCGGGGCATTGCTACCTTCCACTATTCTTGTGGCTCAATGGCTTACATAAACACGAATGAATAATTCATACACTGCTTTAGATCAGATCAATAAAAGATGGGTTTCCACCTAGGAAGTGGGACTGCTCTCTGGCTTGGGGCTACCACAGCCTCTTTGGGAGCGACTGGAAGTGGAGGCCTCTTTTCAGCTCAGGTCTTGGGAACACAGGCGCTGGGATGGCATCGCCCAGGCTCAGCAGCCAAGAGCCCAGGAGCCCCAAAGTCCATGGTGACCCACTCCTGGCCCTCAGGAGGCCACTCTCGGGTATGCAGTTGACAAGACAGACAGGGAGCTTTGAGACACCAACCGCAGGCCGAGGGCACTGGGACCCTGAGCCAGGGAAGGACAGCCTGGCTTCCTGACTTCAGGGAAGCGTAAGGGCAGCTCTGAGCTGACACGCCTGTCTGCCCCTCCTGGACTCACAGGCAGACAGGAAAGTTCTGAGAAGGACAAAAATAGCCTGCACTCTGCCCGGAAAAGGCTAGTGGGGATAAGCACTCCTGCCCAAGAGCAGAGATGTTGGGATAAAGTGCGTTTGGGGGCTCAGATCTCTGGAGACACAGTTCCAAGCCTGAAGTCGATGGAATGGCGACAGATACTAGCTGGTCAGAGGCAAGCAGACACGAAGACACAGACTCAGAGAAGCCACTGCAGAGGAGGGGACTGGGGGCGCACAGAGGAGGGGACTGGGGGCGCACAGAGGAGGGGACTGGGGGCGCACAGAGGAGAGGCCACTGCAGAGGAGGGGACTGGGGGCGCACAGAGGAGGGGACTGGGGGCGCACAGAGGAGGGGACTGGGGGCGCACAGAGGAGTTCTGCAGAGGAGGACAAAAATAGCCACTGCAGAGGAGGGGACTGGGGGCTGCTGGGGCCTGGGGCGCAAACTGCAGAGGCTGGGGCGCAGAGGGGATAAGCACTCCAGAGGAGGCCACTGCAGAGGAGGGGAAGAGCAGGACTGATGAGGGGGGGACTGGGGCGCACAGGGACAGAACTGGGGGCGCACAGAGGAGGCCACTGCAGAGGAGGGGACTTTGCACAGAGGAGGGGACTGGGGCGCAGATCTGGGGCGCTGGAGGGGACTGGGGGGCACAGTTCCAAGCCAGAGGAGGGGACTGGGGCGCACAGAGGAGAGCCACTGCAGAGGAGGGGACTGGGGCGCACAGAGGAGGGGACTGGGGCGCAATGGCGACAGAGGAGAGGCCACTGCAGAGGAGGGGACTGGGGCGCACAGAGGAGGGGACTGGGGCGCACAGAGGAGGGGACTCAGAGGCCACTGCAGAGGAGGGGACTGGGGGCGCACAGAGGAGGGGACTGGGGGCGCACAGAGGAGGGGACTGGGGGCGCACAGAGGAGAGGCCACTGCAGAGGAGGGGACTGGGGCCACAGAGGAGGGGACTGGGGCGCACAGAGGAGGGGGGACTGGGGCGCACAGAGGAGAGGCCACTGCAGAGGAGGGGACTGGGGCGCACAGAGGAGGGGACTGGGGCAGAGGAGGAGGGGACTGGGGCGCACAGAGGAGAGGCCACTGCAGAGGAGGGGACTGGGGGCGCACAGAGGAGGGGACTGGGGGCGCACAGAGGAGGGGACTGGGGGCGCACAGAGGAGGGGACTAGGGGCGCACAGAGGAGGGGACTGGGGGCGCACAGAGGAGAGGCCACTGCAGAGGAGGGGACTGGGGGTGCACAGAGGAGGGGACTGGGGGCGCACAGAGGAGAGGCCACTGTAGAGGAGGGAACTGGGGCGCAGAGGAGGGGACTGGGGGCCACTGTAGAGGCACAGGGAGGGGACTGGGGCTCAACTGCAGAGGAGGGGACTGGGGGCTCAAGTGGCAGCACTGCTTTGCCAGCCTGTGGGCAGAGGGAGAGGCTCTACGGGTCCCACACCCCCATGGTTGCCTGCAGGCTGTTCATCAGGCCCAGGGGATTGCGGGCTGCCCTGCAGGAGGTAGAAGGAGAACCTGGCATTTTCCTTTCTCTGGAGAACAACAACCCTCAGGGAAAACACACCAAGGCCCCGAGGAACAGGGAGGAGGGGCCAGGCCTGCCAGAGGGCTGTGTGGGATGACACACCTAGTCCGGCTCCTATCAAATCTGAGGTGGACCAGCTAGCAACACGTAGAGCACTGGAGCCAATGAACATGCGAGGGAAAGGTGGGGCAGACACCTGTCTGGTCGTGGGGACTGGAGGGTGGGCATCTGCCAGCAGGATCTGAGCGGAGCAGCATTTACACCCATCCCAGGAAGGGCCCCAAGAAGGCCAGCCAAGGAGGAGAAGCCAGACAGGGGACAGATGGAGCACTGCGTCTCAGAGCACTGAGGACTCTGACGGCTCCTCTAGAGAGTTCCAGAAGGACTCAGGCATGCCAACATGGAAAACTGAGCAAGTGGAAGAACTTAGTGGCACAGGGGTAGTGCCCTCCCTCCCCTGCACTTCAAATACCCAATAGGAAAGATGACAAACTGCAGGACCTGGGGGCTAAAATGCTCAAGGTCACACTGTGTTGGACCCAACCCCAGCTATGTTGTATTAGTGGAAAGGGAGGCACAGGGGTGTGCACGCACGTGCGCAGGAACACACTCATGCTAGGGAAAGAACATGCAGGCTTTCCTTCTGCCGAGGAGCCAGGAGCGTCCATGTGGCTGGCTGCTCCGAGTGGGGGCTGGGCATGGGCGTGCAGGTCTGGGGAACTGTCCATCCTTTGTGTCTGCAGCTGCAAGTGAGTGGGACCACGGTGGGGAGGAAAGACAGACCCCTGAGCTTCTCCATGGCCTAGAAAGGAAGGCAGCAGGAGTGTTGATGTCCTGCTTGCTGCAGTTCAAGGCATTACGAATGTGCACACACCACAGGGCTCTAGAGGGCTTCTGTGTGAGGTCAGGTTAGAACTCGAATGCAGGGGACAGGGAACAGCTCAGGGCTGTGCTGTGTGACCCTCAAAGCTCAGCTCTCCATCCTTCCTGGCTATGGGCAGAGGCTACCGGGAGGGAGATGAGAGGTGGGTGTGGTCCAGTAGAGCCCTCGGCAGCTCCCTGTTAGGAACTAGGTGCAGCGTCTGCAATGTTCCTTTGGGAATTCTGGATATATGTGAATCAAGTCTGCTTAACCAATGCTAGCATTTTCAGGCCTTCCTAAAGCCACCACAGAGCCAAGACTTCAGTGTACAACCTCAGGCAGGAGCAGGGGTTTCCAACTCAGCACCTTCCCAGCCTTGAGGATGACCCGAGGCAACAGAGGAGGGTGTGGTTTGGGCTCCTGACACCTTCGGGTATCTATCTCCAGCTGTCTCCCTTTGAGGACACCCCAGATGCCACAAGTGGGAGCCCTGCCGAGCACCAGAAACCACACTGTCTTGAGTCTGTGCAGAGGTGTGGACACGGCTGGGAGGGACGCTGCCCAGACTCACCATGCTGGCAGTGGGGGACATGGGAGGGCCTTGCTCAGTGAGGCCCCTCCTGACCTCATAGGCTTCCAGGCCTGGTAGGCTGATGTCCCCAGAAGGAGCAGGCGCTCAGAGGTGCTGTCCCTGCTCAGGCCCAAAGCTGATGGGCTTCCAGGGGCTGAATTATTCATGCATTGCTAACTTCTAAACCATTGCAGTTTTACATTTTTAAATATTTAATAATTAGGCATCAAATATTTATGCAATTTTATTAGCAGCTGTGGAAGCTGGGCACTGCAGTGGCTGTGACAGGGGCACCCATGCCCTGCTGGCTAGAGAGTAGTAGAAGAGGCCCAGTGCACTGGCCCAGGCCCCGGTGGGCCACTGTAGCTGTGACCCTCTGGGATGCCACAGGAGGGAGGCAGAGCGGCCAGCCTGATGTGGCACAAAGCACCACAGGCCCCGTGCCCAAACCACATCCAAACTCCAGGGAAGAAATGCAAATGGCTGGTGGACAGAGATGACACATGACCTTCAGGGTCATCCCCCTCCCCATATTCATCCTGCTGGGTGGCAGGCAGGGCAACCGGTCTAAGATTGGGGTGCCATGGTTCTTGACACGGCTGGGCTACCACTGCCGGCTAGCCGGGCTTCCTGCTGCCCTAAGCAGAGTTGCTTTAACACCACAGATGCCAGAGGCCTCCACAGACTGGGTCTCTATCACCAGCCTATGTGCCCCTGCTGGGCCGGAAATTGCACGCTTTACCCCAGCTAGGCGACACTGGCTCCCCCTGGAATTATATGCAGATGAGCAGCCTGTGTGCGCCCGCCTGGCTGCTGGCAGACGCCCCTGGGTGAGCTCTGAGCGCCTTTCAAGTGGGGCAGCTCTGTGTGATTAACTGCTCACTCCGGCAAGCAGCTTGTCACCTTGCACAAAAATGATCTGAAGAGACACCAGCAATTACAGCCCACCCGATTACGGGGTGGGAGAGTCCCAGGGTGACAAGCGGGTGCTGATATCATATTCGCTCTCACAAGACTCCCTCCCCCACCCCTGAGGACAGAGTAGGCGAGGCCCTGTGGTTCCAGGCTATGCAGCCCTGTGGCGGAGTTGGGCAGTTGGAGGGCTAGCAGTCCTGGTGGCTGAGGGTCTGGGAGTAAGTAGGAGGGCCTCCACACTCCTGGATGACATGTAAACAAGCCAGAGACCTGGAGGCCCCAAGTCACCCAGCCTGGGTCCTCAGGATCATGGGGACCTGGGGTAAGGAAGCCTCCTAAATACTTCCTAGGTGCCATGAGACAGGGAGCTAACCAACACTACCATGGTTCTGGGTAGGGGCCTCCACTGGTCACTCAGGCCTTGGCTCAGACAGATGCTGGGTCTGCCAGCCAGCAGACTTGGAGGCCGCGTCATCCGCACACACGCTCTACCCGTGGACTACACTTGCAGTTCACCTGCCGTGCACCTGCCAGCCATCCTCCGTCTACAGCACCCTTTCCCAGAGCAGCCGGGGCTGCCTCGCACAGGGGCTGAGGGCAGGAGGTGCGGAGAATTCAGAGATGGGCAGAGGGCCACACGCACTGCTGTGTTACTCTGTATTATGGACGGAAGGGAAACCAGGCTCAGAGAAGTTGGGAGCAAACTGCTCACAGCCGTGTTTGGGGGCTGGACCACCGAACAGTCAGGGAGCCTCCATCGGACCCTCACTGACCAACCATCCTCCCCAACTGCAGCTCCCCATATCCGGGACCTGAAGCCACCAGCTCTTTCCAATGTTGGGTGCTCATGAGACAAGTGCAGACTGACAGGTGTACTCAAGCGTTAAGGGCCAGACCCTCACTTCCCACTGGGTACACCTGCAAGAAGGCCACCCTCACCTAAATGGAGCATTCCACCCGATGCCCTATTGCTGCCCATGACTGTAGCTGATGGCAACTGCCACCATTCACTTAGCACCCATCCCCATAGCCCTTGGCCAAGGAACCCAAACTCCCCTGGCCTCCTGTCGACCCTGCATGGACCCTCGGTCACCCAGTTCTGACGTGTGAGCCCTCCATCTGCATCACTGCTGCATGGGTCTTTCTTTGTTGGACCCCACTGTCCTCCCCTCCGCTATCCCTCTGGGGGAAAACCCCAGCCTGCGTGCTGGCGAGTCCTTTACCAGGAAGACTGGCACTCCTTAGAGCCCTCCACGCACCAAGTTCACCCAGCGATGCCTAGGATGTCAGATTCTCGGTCTCACTGCCACAACTCAGCCTGAACTTTTTCTTCCTACCAAGGGACCATGCTCAGTGGTACACGGTCAGGTCCAGCTCCCTTGGGTGTCACCCTGAATGCCTTCCCTCCCTGCCTCCTGTTCACTGACGGATGCTAGCACTGCATGGAAGCCTGGTTGTGGGCTTGCTTCCTCTACCAGAAAGACCCTGGAGGTGGTCCCTGGACCTTCTATCCAACCCACAATGCCTAGGAAATGGGGCTGTGGAAGGAGGCTGGGTAGCACTGAATGAGCAGATGTGTGGGGTAGGCAGATCCACACTCTCCCTGGACACCAGGGCCTTGGCTGCAGGACAAGTGGAGCAGCCGAGACCAAGACGCAGAGCTGCGTACACACACACACACACACACACATACACGGGCAAGTTAAAAAGCGGGGCGAGGAGAAGTGTGGTGGAGGCAAGGCTTGGTTGGTCTCAGGGCCTCAGTGACCCACCCAGCAGAGCACTGGCTTCAGAGGCTTCTGTCCTGGTATGGCAGCTTCAGCATGCACTCCCCACAGGCAAGGGTCAGGGCTACAACCTGGGGAAAGTCACCCTTGGTCCCGGATGGGTAGAGCCCACGGGCAACTCTCAGCAATGGAAGACTGTGCCCCCATCGGTGGGGAGACCGGAGCTTCCAGCTGCCAGGCACTCAGCACCTGTTAGGCTGCGGGAGCCCAGAGGTGACCTACAGGCCTCAGTGCTGCCCTCCCGGCCAAGGACCCCTGTCAGGGCTGCGGCAAAGGCTCTGAGTGCTGCATAAGGGGTCCCAGCAAACCCAGAACACGAGCACTCAGACCACTGAGTCCGAGACAAGGGCTGGTGGTGAAGGCGCAGAGAGGGGGTGTGGCTTAACCAGGGTTGTCCAGCACAGACACCCTTGTCCATTCCTGCTTGTGCTTCTCAGGGGCAGAGAGAGGGCTGGAAAAGTGTATGAGCTCAGGGGAGCCAAGAAGGTCCTCAGTGCCCCCAGTTGTGGGGAGTCAGACCCCACAGCCTTGACGCACATGCAGATATCCAACAGGCACGAACCCACGATGTGCACACACCACCCAGTTAGAAACACTCCAAGCAGAAAACCAGATCACATGGGGCCCAAGATGCACCCAGCATGCAGGTGCTTAACTCAAATTTCCAGAAACTTCCTTCCACATACATGGCCAGCAGCCTGCTGGGCAGGACAGAAGCTCTGAGTGGAGATGCAAAGTCACGTCCAGCCACCACTCCAGAGATGTGTGTGTGAGAGGCTGGGAGCTCACAATCCGCTCCGCGTGCCAGATGTATTATTAATTTCTGACACTGGGAGTACAGAAACCTAATTCCCTGGAAGGCGAGCTCTCTTTGAAAGGGGAGAAGACTTTTCAGAGCTCATTTTTTATTGACTGAGTCGTTTTTGAGTCAATCTGTCTGCTTTTGGCTAGAGTTTGAAATCTCCCTTGTCCCTCCTCCTCCAGCTGCAGCGGTGTATTAAAGCCTGCTCGTTTGGCTGGCGATGGGACCAGTACTTCTGAGAGCTGATAAAGGAGCACTGGGACTGGCTCTCAGCAGCAGGATCTCAGAGGAGGACAGGACCCGGACCCTGGGGCGGGGGCAGGCTCGGTGCAGAAAGGGAATGCAGACTCCCAAGAAGGGATCCAAGGGTAAGATGCACACCAGCTCCCAGCAACTCCATGGTGAGGTGCTGAGCCCACTGATGTTTTAAGAGATGCAGCAAGAAATCTGCCTGGAGACTAGGTAGGGTGGCAGCTTGGGACTATGTGGCATGCTCAGGAGCTGAAGAACACCAATGCCATGGCACAGTGGCGCTTGGGCCAGAGTCCATTTGCCTGGATTCTGCTACATGGAGCAAGACGGGGACTCCACTATCCCTGACCCCATGTTGCAGAATGCTGCCTGAGGTTCCTTCCATCTCTGTAGAGCTCAGTGATTCAACATAAAGCAACTGAGTCCAGGTGCACACCTTTAATCCCAGCACTCAGGAGGCTGAGGTAGGACTGCAGTGAGTTTGAGGTCAGCCTGGGCTATGGTGAAACCTTGCTTCAAAAAATAAAATAAAGCCGGGCGTGGTGGCGCACGCCTTTAATCCCAGCACTCGGGAGGCAGAGGTAGGAGGATCACCGAGAGTTCGGGCCACACTGAGAATACATAGTTAATTCCAGGTCAGCCTGGACCAGAGTGAGACCCTACCTCAAAAAACCAAAAAATAAAATAATAAAATAAAATAAAACAATATAAAATAAGCCAGGCATAGTGGTGCACGCCTTTAAACCCAGCACTCGGGAGGCAGAAGTAGGAGGATCACCATGAGTTCGAGGCCACCCTGAGACTACATAGTGAATTCCAGGTCAACCTGGACCAGAGTGAGACCCTACCTCAAAAAACAAAAACAAACACAAACAAATAAAATAAAAGACAACAGTAATAGCAAAAAAGAAACCCGTGCACTGGGGCAATAACGTAATGTCGACCTGCCCTGGGGAGGTGGAGACAGGAGGATCCCGGGCTCACTGGTCAGCCAGTCTAGCCTAATTGGTGAGAGCCTGTCTCACAAAAAGGTGGGTGGTTTCTGAGGAATGACACCCAGGTTGTCCTCTGGCCTCCACGCACATGTGCACACACACACACACACACACACACACACAACACACACACACACCACAAACAAATTTGGCAGAAGAGGCAGGAGGAGGAGAAACATCTGAAACGCCAGAACCAAGTGTGTTTTGAACATCCACTAAGTGGATGGGAAAGGCAAGCCCTAGGTGTCCTTCCCAGGGCCAGCAAATCCATCCTTGTTACACAGCAGAAGAGCTGACTGCATCTTTTCCACGCGGAGCTTAGAGGTGATAGACTAGTTTATCTACCAGCCTGGGGACGTTAGTGAGACCCTGTCTCAAAATAAAAAATAAAGAATGTGGAGATCTGCTAGTTCCTGTGCCAGAGCCTGGATTCAGTCCTCCAGTATCACACACAAAAGTGCTCTGCATGCAGGCAGTAATGGATGTCTCAAGGCATTGCGGAACCAGGTTAAGATCCCACAGGCTCAGACACAGAAAATGTCATTGGCTTCAAAGACTGCAGGGGCCTTGCTTGCCCAAGGCCAGCCAGAGAACGATTTCCCTGGGTTCTGCTCAGCCATGCTCGGCCAGAGAGGCACTCAGGCCAGTGCAGTGTGGACGGAAGGAGGCCCGATCTGCTCCTGGGCTCCTGCTGGCCTTGTCCATGCAATGTGCTTTGCAAGCACATGGGATGCAGGAGCTACGGGTCATCCTGGTGGCTTCCACCAAGACTGCAAAGGGAAGCCTTTGAAGGAATGTTCTCTGCACTGTGAGGCAGACATGCGCCCTTGTGGGGCGAGCACAGGATTCTGTACTTTGAATCCTGGAGTGCCCTCTGCAAAGTGCCTCCACATTTCAACCTGGCGCTATGGGGAGGGGAGATGGGGAACTTTTAAGAGGTGGAGCCTAGGGAGAAGACCTGTGCCCTTGCAATGAATTATGAGATTTCTGTCCCTGCCTCTCTGATGCCTGGCTTGTGAGGTGAGTAGGTTTACTCTGCCACACGCACCTACCATAACACGCTGCCTCACCACGCCCATTTGATCACAGACTGCAGACTCCAAAACCACGAGCCAGAACAACCCTTTTCTAAGTTGATCTTGTATTCTGTTACAGTGGTGGGACGCTCAGTAACACACGTGGGGGTGGAACTTATGCCAGGCAGAGATTTCTGTCTGCCGGTCTTCAGTGCGCCCCAGGGCCAGGATGGGCAGGGACGCGGGCTCCCAACTCTCATTTAGCACGTGGATGACAAGTGGGGCTGAAGTCCCCGCACCAGGCTGCTCTCAGCAGGACCTTAGTAACAGCAAGGGGAAACAGGCAGAAAACACAAGGCATGAAGTGTAACAGAGCCAGGGGTCAGTACAGGAAAGAGGCTGATCAAGGGTGGAGCCTTGGGAAGGTGACCCAGGAGCTACCCAGAGACTGGGTACTGCAGAGAGGGGACATGGGGTGGCCTGATGCCATGGACTCCTGTCCTCCAGGCAGGCCATGGTCTTTCAAGCCTTGACATCAGATGGGCTGTGATTTCGCTCAGGTGGCCCTTAACATTTCCCCTGGAGAGAAGGGAAGGCTTGGGAAATCCAGACCCTTCCGAGATCATAGCAGAGGTAAGTAATTGCTGGCAGATTGTTCAGGGCAGAGCTGCCTGTAAGTGGTCCCCATACAGGTGTGGGGCTTTTCAGGCATGCACACTCCTGTAGTTAACCCCAGTGAACTCACTGGTTCACTAAGCTGGAACCTGCTCTGGTATCGCCCATTCTACCTGGGTAAAGAGAAACACACTCCAGGAAAAAAAGTCCCACACGTGTTTATAATGCAGCAAGAAAGACACAAGGGCGACTCAGAGGTGTGCACAAGAGCGCACGGAACCTTTAAGAGGAAGACTGGAGGACCCATGTCACCTGCTCCCAGTGCAACGGCAACAAGGGACAGTTTTCAGGACGAGGTGGCGCCGGTGCGGAAGGGAGAGACCCGAATGCGCTGGCCTTTGGTGGCAGAGCGAGAGAAACAAGGAAGAACTAACCCTCTCCATAACAGACCCCAAGCGACTCCAGGAGGAGCCTGATCTAACCCTTCTGGAAAAGACGCAGGCGACGGCTATGCTGGGTGAGCAAGGGTTCCTCGGGACAAAACACTCGCCGCAGAAGGGAACGTTGATAAATGACACTTAATCAAAATTAAGAATGCTGCTTATCAGAAGAAAGCATTAAGAAAAGGACGAGGAGACAAACAGGCCAATTAAAAATTGCGCAAAGATGTGTGTGGGCAGACGGCACAAGGAGGAAGATTATCTGAATGGCTAATAAGCCCAGAAATGAGCTCAGGATCATGAGTCATTAGGGAAGTGCGACCACAGAGACGCCACTTTGCACCCGTCACAATCACGATCATCAAGGGGACAATGAGGCCGGGTGTGGTGGTGCATGCCTTTAATGCCAGCACTCGGGAGACAGAGGTAGGAGGATGGCCATGAGTTCGAGGCCACCCTGAGACTACAGAGTGAATTCCAGGTCAGCCTGGGCTAGAGTGAGACCCTACCTCAGAAAACAAACAAAAAAAAGGAAGTGGGGGAGACAATGGCAGGGAGACTGTGAGCATCAGGCAAGTGGAAGCTGGGAGGCCACCTGGGAACACAATTAGGCCTTTCCTTGAAAAGGTAATAAAAGCTGGGCATGCTGGTGCACACCTTCAATCCCAGCAGAGGTAGGAGGATCACTGTGAGTTCAAGGCCACCCTGAGAGTACAGAGTGACTTCCAGGTCGGCCTAGGCTAGAGCGAGACCCTACCTTGAAAACAACAAACAAACAAAGGTAGTAAAATATGAGATCAGATAGCACTCTTAGTTCTAGCCATGAGTGGGAAGCACCCTGCCCGCACAGAAGGCATGGGCTCTGAGCAGCTCACAGCAGGGACAACCTCAAAGTCCACCCATCAAAACGTGCTCTGTCCACACGAGGGAAGATGGACTCGGGGTTTTCCCCTTCCTGCCTCACGCACGTCTGCACAACCAGGATGCCCACAGCCGTCTGCAGGGCAGACATGGGTCTCCCTTCTCCTCGGTCTCGATAGTGTCTCAAAGGGTTGGTCACTTCACTGGTCCTTTTCGTGCCCGAGTCATGGCCCTGCGCACAGCAAGAAGCTTCCCCTGGGTCCCATCCCCGAGTTCCTAATGCCTGGCACCTGGCCAGGCTCAATGTGCGCTGGGCAGAGTGGGATGCCCAGGGCATGGGGCCACCTCTACCCCACTCCACATGGGTCCCCACCTTTACCTGCTCTGTCACAAGAAACACAGACCATGGTGCCAGGGCCAGGCACTCAGGCCAACTAACTGCTCATGGGAGCCTTGTGGCAGTGCCAGCGGGCAGACCACACCCTCTCTGGGGTCCAGCTGGGCATCGGTGACTTTTCTTTCACCGCCTGGGGAACCCATAACCTGAGCTGTGGGCCATGGCCTCTCTGCACTGAGGAGCTCTGACTGTGCCTCCACCTCCCCTCCTGGCTGATCATGTGACAGTGGTGAGAGGGGCTGCCATGCTCCATCCAGGCCTGGGTTTTGGGGTAAATGCTTGTGTGATGGATGCATCAGGCACTAAAGAGCTCCCACTTCAATTACTGGTTAAGTGAAATCGTAGAGAAATCTCTAATTGGGTACTTGGCTTGAGCTGCCCGGCAAAGTTTACAGACATGCCAGGAAGAAACAGAAACAAGCCAGTGAGCCCGCATGCTCTTCTCGGCTGGGAGACGGTGCTTACTCAGCAGTCTCCCTGACACCGACCTGGGATAGGTCTCAGAGGCCAGCTCTGGCCTTAGCTGACGGGCACTTAGAATAAGGTCCAGGGGCGTCGCTCAGTGGTTAGAGTGCTTGACTAGCGTGGCCAGCCCTGCGCTCGATCTTCAGTGCCTCCAAATGGAACAGAGTAAGGCCAACGCTACACAGGCCTAGGGCCTAGAGATGGGCGAGGACCACGGCATCATGGGGACAGGTCGGGGCGGAGGCTGGAGGAGGGGCCTGGGGACAGGGGCAGTGGCAGCCCATGCTCGGGAGGGGAAGCCCTGGGGCTGGGCATGGAGACAGCTGGGGAAGGGGGTGGATGTGGCATGGAAGTGGGCAGGGTGCAGCTTCCCCAGGCCTGCCACAGTGCTGAGGTAGCACTGGGCTTGGACTGCACTCAAGAGACCTGCCAAGGGGGCTGGACTGTGTAGGAACAGTGTCACTACCCCAGGAGGGCACAGCCCAGCTCTCCACCACTCAGTGCAGTGACGAGACAGGCTGAGGTGGGGCATGAGGGAAGATGGGGGACTCTTGGCTCCTGCAGCTCAAGGGCCCAAATCTGGGTCCTCACTTCACACCTGCCCCTCTGAAAGCAGCCCTCCCCCTCCGTCTCCATACAGCCCTGTCCCTGCTCGATCCTCTCAGGGACCCACCACGTATTCTCCACCTTGCAGCAACAGACACAACATAGCCAATCCTAGTGAACCCGGCCTACCTGGGGTGGGTACTGGCTGTCATTCCCCTTGGGAGGGCCGTCCCTGAATCGCACCTGGGTGCAGCTCAGCAGCAGGAGCCTTCCCCCCGCTCTGGGGACTCCTCTCACAACCAGTCCTTTCACCTCCGTTCAGGGTCCATCTCCCACACTGGCCTGTGAGCTCTGAGACCCTGGCTGGGCCTGGAACACAGTGGTGTCAATGGGCAAACCACTTGCAAAGCCCAAAATGAAACTGCACGATTCCTTACACCTCTGATTGCACACCTGGTGGCTGGCACTGCCCTCGGCCTCTCTCAGTGGCACTGAGGGTAAACACACAGCGTGCAGACAGTACCTGGGCCATGGCAAACAAAGGCAACTATGGGCGTGCTGTGACCAGCTGGCTGCACTGGCTGTGGCATCCTTGGGGCGGGCAGTGTGTCTGGTAACTCCTAGCTTCAGCACTAAGGAGCTGTGACCCCTGAAGAGTCCCTCCTGGCACCATTGACACAGATAACCTCAAGGATGAGAACACCGTGTGACCACGGCAGGCTGCTGCTCTGGAAAAGGAAGGCGCGTCTTCTCGGGAGGATCTGGGGTTCCCTCCCCTGGGGCCTGTCATACACTGGGGCCTGAACCAAGCCTCCCACGAGGCCAGCCACCTCCTTCACAGTTCTTGCTCAGGATCTGTGCAGAGACTTGTCCATCTACTACTCTCACCCTGAGGACCTGACCAGACCACCTTGCTGGCCAGGGACATGGCCTCACTCTCCACTTTGGGGAGGGAGGTAAAACTTAAGAGGCAGGCACCTGCCCACCTGGCTAGACAGCAGTGGGTGGGACTTCTACGCAAGCCCCTTGACCTTGGTTGAGCCACCTGGCCAGGCACTCCTAGACCAGGGTGCTGGAGCCAGAGTCTCATGGCTGGCAAGAGCCTCTGCCTTCCCACATCCTGGCACAGGGGCCCGGATCTGTGCTGCAGGCACAGTCTAAAACCCAACGCTATTGAAGGACAGTGGGACAGCAGGGTGCACTGTCAGCAGGGGCCAGGGGGCACTATGAGGAGCAGCGAGAAGCCATCCTCAGGTACACAAGGTGGTGAGGAGGTCAGCCCTGCCGACGGCTCACCATGAGTGATGGGGGAGCCCAGGTCCGGCATGAGGGGCTGGCTCCAGGGAGATTCAGAGACTTCCTGTTCAGACAAGGCGGCACACGCTCTCGTCCTTGCGCCTTCTGCTAACCTCCGCTCCAGACCTGGAAGTAGCATGAGGCACTTTGGAGGCAGGTAAAGTCGTCTCAGAGGTGCATAGAGGTGTGGAGCGAGGGCCGCGCTGGGGGACTATGCACGCAAGGTGGCCAGGTAAGGGTGTTCCTGCCTGAGTGGATGCCCACACAAGGGGTACACCCAGGGCCCGACTCCTTATCTGTGCACCCTAGACTGACTCAGAAGTGCTGCCAGGCAAGCCGGTGCTCAGAAGCCTCCAGCCACAGGCCCAGCACGCCCTGGTTCTGCTTTGACACAGATGCTGTCAGGCTAAAGATCTTTCCTTAACCTTGGGGAGATTTCACTGGAAAGTAAAACCTCCGTGGCTCTTCCATGAACTCACAGTAACTCTATGGCTAGCTTGAATAATAAGGGCTATGGACGTCTTTAAGAAAGAAGGGCCTGCCTTATACAGGCAATAAAGTGTATTTTGAAAGCCATGATTATTGTGTTGGGTATGGTGGTGTATGCCTGTCATTCTAGCACTGGGAGCGTAGGCTAAAGGATCCCAGGTTCAAGACCAGCCTAGGATACAGAGTGAAATCATATCTCTACACGCACACACACGCATGCACACGCACACACACCTAAGCTATAAAGCCAAGATTACTGAAAATAGATAAATGAAGTAAAAATCTGAATATAGATCCTACTGTGCTGAAGAGATAAACGCAGAACAGGGACTATTTGGAAGAGGAAGGGGTGATCAGCCATGGGGAGGGACGAGAGAGTGATGGGGGCGTGAAAATCATCGCAGTACATTAAATACATGTATGAAAACGTCATAACGAAACCCAATATTACAAGTAATTACTATATGCTAAGAAAAACATGAAAAAATCAGCTGAGAGTTATTATCCACCCCTGCCATATAAGCAGATTCAATTCCATGCATAATTATTATAAATAAAAAGTGCTGGGCGTGGTGGCATATGCCTTTACTCCCAGCACTCGGGAGGCAGAGGTAGGAGGATCACTGTGAGTTCGAGCCCACCCTGAGACTACAGAGTGAATTCCAGGCCAGCCTGGACCAGAGTGAGACCCTACCTTGAAAAAAAAAAAGTGAATACACGTGACACACAGTGAGTCTCCAGGGACAGAAATCCCATCCCACGTGTGCCATCAGGGAAATTTTTCAGTAGTCTAGAGAAAGATGGATTCTGAGCCACACACGGAAGTAGACAGGACAGCCTGAGAGAAACTGAAATGTTTATGAAATCACTAAGGGGCCTGCGCGTGCGGGCCTACGCTCCCAGGGACTTGTGAGCCCAAGGAGGAGCACAAGTTCAAGGCTGGTCTAGGCAACTTGGTGAGAACTGGGGCGTGGCTTAGTTAGAGCACTTGCCTAGACTCCCCCAGTGAGGGGCTGAGAAGACGTGACTCAGTGGCAGAATATTTGACATGGACAAGGACTTGGGCTACAAATTAATGAGACTCCAAGGAAATCTAACCTTTCTATATGAAATCATCACTTTAAAAAAACCCCTTGAACTTAACCCAGTCCACAAACAGTATGGTCAAGTTATGAGACAATTCTGACATGTTCCTGTTGGATTAAAGAAACACACACTTAGCTGAGAAGAAGGGATGGAGGAGTGCCCAGCACTGAAACACCTCTGTCACACCCTCCAAGGCTCAGGGTCCATTGCGGAAGAGGGGCGGATAGAATGGAAGAGCCAAAGGAAGGATATGACCTCTTACAATGCAACTGCCCAGACAGAAATTGGCCTCGATATCCATGATCTTGCAGTGCCTAGCAATGCCTTCACAAGAGCCTCAAAAATAGAAGAAAAAGATGATGACATCAAATTAAAAGAAAAACTAATGGAGACAGGGAAGGGATATGATGGAGACTGGAGTTCTAAAGTGGAATGGGGGAGGGGAGGGAAATATCACATGTTTTTTGTATGTAAGTATAGAAGGTGTCAATAAAAATATTAAAAAAAAAAAGAAACACACACTTAGCTGGGCGTGGTGGTGCACACCTTTAATCCCAGCACTTGGGAGGCAGAGGTGAGAGGATTGCTGTGAGTTCGAGGCCACCCTGAGACTAGTGTATTCCAGGTTAGCCTGGGCTACAGTGAGACCCTACCTCGAAAAACCAAAAAAAGAAAAAGAAACACACACTTAGCTGGGTGTGGTGGTGCACACCTTTAATCCCAGCACTTGGAAGGCAGAGGTAGGAGGATCACCATGAGTTTGAGGCCACCCTGAGATAGAATGAGACCCTACCTCAAAACACCAAACCAAACCAAACAAAGAAAAAGAAACACACACTTGAGGTTGGTAAGAACACTTGATTGCACAAACACGAGGGCCTGAAAGAGCCCAAGAAAGTCCAAGTTCCATCCCCAGTGTCGATGGAAAAGCCAGGCAAGGCCATGCACGCCTGTAACCCCAGACTGTGGAAGCTGGGCAGGGACAGGACAGACCGAGGCTCACTGGTCAGCCAGTCTGACTGAAAACCGCAGCTTCAGGGCTGAGAGACTCAAGGAAGCAATGTGGGAGCCTCCAATAAAGGAGGGTGCTTGACTGACATCCTCCCCAGCCTCCACGTGCATCCACATACACCCACACACACCCCGCACATAATTAATACACACCAAAAACATTTTTTTAATGAAGAACATTTGGGGGCTGGAGAGATGGCTCAGCGGTTAAGGCGCTTGCCTACAAAGCCAAAGGTCCTCGGTTTGATTCCCCAGTACCCGCGTAAGCCAGATGCACAAGGTGGCGCATGCATTTGGAGTTCGTTTGCAGTGGCTGAAGTCCTGCCCCCTCCCCGCCTCTTTCCCTCTCTCAAATAAATAAATAAATAAATAATAATAAAATTAAAATGAATATTTAAAAAAGAAGAACATTCGGGCTGGAGAGATGGGTCAGTGGTTAAGGTGCTTGCTTGTGCAACCTAAGGACCATGTTCGATTCCCCAGTACCCATGTAAAGCCAGATGCACAGGGTGGCACATGTGTCTGGAATCTGTCCGCAGTGGATGGAGCCCTAGCATGCCCATATTCTCTCTCTGCCTCTCTCTCACACAAATAAATAAAAATAAAAGCCCTCCACACATTCAAATGAGACGTCATGTTATCTGGAGTTTTGAAAATTTATGCTGGAGAGTGACATCCAGCTTTGCAGTATGGTGCGGGCATGATGGCCCATCAGAGTCCCAAGCTGCTCCGTCACCCGGAGCCACGCTCCACTTCGGGCTCTGTCGTGATACCACAGGCTGGTCTGTCTCTTGAACTTGCACTTTGTCCTTCCTAGAGTATCACAGCCCCAGTGGCACAGCACCTGGGGAGTTTGCCTACTGGGTAGCGGGGTCCACTTCCTCACCCTGGCTTTCACTGACCATGCATGATATGCTGCTACTGAAACACAGAGTCCAGCCCTGGGAAGGATGAAGAACCCAGGGAGCGTTGAGGACAGCCAGCTGCTGGCACTGAAGGTGGGGAGTTGAGGCCGGCTGAGGGTACCCAGCTAGGCAGCACTGTGGCCCTGAGCCAAGTCCTGCTTCCAGCCGGGCCATTCCTGCAGCTCAGCTCAACCAGGCCAGAGGGTCCTGCTGCCCCTGCATCTCTCCCGCGGGCATGGTGGCTCTCTATCCATTCACACCTCACTCTCCTGCCGTGGCTTGCCTAGCTTGGTTAGATTTGCACCTATAGATTGATTCCATTTTGGGGAAGTGAATTGAAATGGTGACGTGCTTCCTTCTGGTTTCTGAGTGTGCAGAGCTATATTTACTAATGTGCATGCATGCACGATTACGGAGTGTGCCCAGCACAGCCACAGGGTTCATGAGTGTGCACGGCTGTATTTAATAGTGTACACACATGCATAATTATGAAGTGTGCCCAGCACAGCCACAGGGTTCATGAGTGTACGTAATAACGTATGCACATACAATTACGAGTACGCCCAGCACAGCCACAGGGCTCATGAGTGCGCATGGCTGTATTTAACAGTGTACACGCAGGCACCATTATGGAGTGTGCTTGTAAGGTCACACCTGGATGGCCATGCCACCTGCAAACAGGCCACTTCCCTCCTTCCTTTCCAGGCTGCCTTCTCTTCTCTTCCTTGCCACCAAGGGCCGGCAAGTGTGCAGGGGTAGTGGAGAGTGGCTCTGCCTTACTTCCGGTTGGGGGAGTGTTGCACGTCTCTCCTGGGAAAGCATTGAGAACGTCTGCTCACAGCCAAAGGAGACTCCATCAAGTCCAGCTCAGCGAGCCAGTGAGGTCATCGGGCTCCTTACTCATGCTCACACTGCTGGGGTGTGGGAGGCCTCACCCTTCTTTCTATCTAGCGGGGTGAGGAGCTCATGAAGAACGAGGCTCTCCTGAGCCGCTTTCCCACTCCAGCCCACGAGGGAGTGTTAGCGGCTCCCATCATCTCAGGCAGGGCTCCCGTGGGTCATGACAGTTGTCTGGGTCATGACGGAGACAGCCATGTCCAGCCTCCTGTGTGGCCACGGGCTGCTTGTTTGTGGTAGAGGAAGTCCAGTGTTTTCCAATGGTGGTGAGCACTTTTGTCATAAACAGGTCAAAAATATTGACCAAAATCGTGTGCATTTAAAAAATTCTGGGGAGCTGGCTCAGTGGCTAAAGGCACTTGCTTGTGAAGCACGCAGGATGGGGTTCAATTCCCCAGTACTTGTGTAAAGCTGGACGCACTGTGTGGTCCATGCATCTGAGTGCATTTGCAGTGGCAAGAGGCCCTGGGGTACTATACTCTCTCTCTCTGCTTGCACACACAGAAATAAAAATGTGTTTGAAAATAAAGCGACGTTGATTGTCCTTAGACTACAGTGGCTGATGCTTAACACTCAGCTATGGCTGTGGTCTGCACTGACTAGAGGAGCTTATCTGCCGTCCTAGGGCCATCTCCAAGCTGGCGCTAGCTTTCACCCGAGTGTTGGGTGCGGCTTCACTGTTGAGCCATCCTGCCTGGGAGATTTCTTCCTTGGAAGCTTTTTGGTTGTGGGTTTGGTTTCTAGTGACAAGACTCTCCCGACAACACACCTCCTGCCATGTGAGTCCTGCGGCCATGTGCTGAATCCCAGAGTTGCTGTCTGGCTCTAAGCTGGTTTGGCCTCAAGGCACAAGGAGCCTGCTGAGAGTGGGTACCTATGATGTCAAGGACAGCCTGCAGATGAGTGAACTCACTCCTCTTGTCTCCCACCATCCAGACAACATGGTGGAGCGGGCCCCAGCAGAACAAACACCTGACGCTCTGGCACAAGGATGCCTCTGGCACACTGTGGGTGCCTTTCCTCTTGCACCGGTCATGGGCATCGCTGCAGCTGTGAGATCGTGCCATCTGCAGGGTCCTGTGAAGGGACCTTAGTGAGGGGAATACTGACGGCTTCTAGGACAGGGGACCTGGGACAGGGACTCTAGAGCAGGTGTGTAGCTGGACTACTGTCCAGGGCACAGAGTGGCCTGCCAAGGAGACCCGTGGAAGTGAGCATGAGCCGGGGCTGCCACACCAGAGGAATTCTGGTTGGCGGTCGGGCCTGCTGTATTTTCCATGGAGCTTAAAAGAACTTGGATCTCTTAACAGTGTCAGCATGTCGGGAATGCAACCCCAAATTAAGCAGTTCACGAAATGCCAGGAAAACAGATCTGCCAAGGCGCGTGGCAGCCAAGACAGAGCTCACACAGCGAGCACCGCATCTCATCCGGTGACATCTGCAGGGCCTTGGGAGGCCAGGCTGGAAAACACCTCGCTTCCCAGAGCCTTCCGAGAAGCCACCGCAAGGAAATCACACCCCCATCTGGGTTCCTTCAAGTCACATCCATCGATCACATCATTCCTCGGACATACACTGAGTCAGCTTTGCAGGGCACAATTTTTCACCCCGGACTTTTGACCTACAGCTGTCACGACCCATTCTGTGTCCGAAGATATCTGGCATGCATGCCTGCAGACCTTGCATCAGGAACCGAAAGACAGTTTTCCCACAATGGGACTGGACCTTGTGCATGCTACCAAAACACTCTACCACTGAGCCACACCCCAGCCCCTCACTGGGGGATTCTAGGCAGGAGCCCTACCACTGAGCCACACCCCAGCCCCTCACTGGGGGATTCTAGGCAGGAGCTCTACCACTGAGCCACACCCCAGCCCCTCACTGGGGGATTCTAGGCAGGAGCTCTACCACTGAGCCACACCCCAGCCCCTCACTGGGGGATTCTAGGCAGGAGTTCTACCACTGAGCCACACCCCAGCCCCTCACTGGGGGATTCTAGGCAGGAGCCCTACCACTGAGCCACACCCCAGCCCCTCACTGGGGGATTCTAGGCAGGAGCTCTACCACTGAGCCACACCCCAGCCCCTCACTGGGGGATTCTAGGCAGGAGTTCTACCACTGAGCCACACCCCAGCCCCTCACTGGGGGATTCTAGGCAGGAGCTCTACCACTGAGCCACACCCCAGCCCCTCACTGGGGGATTCTAGGCAGGAGTTCTACCACTGAGCCACACCCCAGCCCCTCACTGGGGGATTCTAGGCAGGAGCTCTACCACTGAGCCACACCCCAGCCCCTCACTGGGGGATTCTAGGCAGGAGCCCTACCACTGAGCCACACCCCAGCCCCTCACTGGGGGATTCTAGGCAGGTGCTCTACCACTGAGCCACACCCCCAGCCCCTCACTGGGGGATTCTAGGCAGGAGCTCTACCACTGAGCCACACCCCCAGCCCCTCACTGGGGGATTCTAGGCAGGAGCTCTACCACTGAGCCACGCCCCAGCCCCTCACTGGGGGATTCTAGGCAGGTGCTCTACCACTGAGCCACACCCCCAGCCCCTCACTGGGGGATTCTAGGCAGGTGTTCTACCACTGAGCCACACCCCCAGCCCCTTACTGGGGGATTCTAGGCAGGTGTTCTTCCACTGAGCCACACCCCAGCCCCTCACTGGGGGATTCTAGGCAAGAGCTCTACCACTGAGCCATGCCCCCAGACCCTCACTGGGGGATTCTAGGCAGGAGCTCTACCACTGAGCCACACCCTAGCCCCTCACTGGGGGATTCTAGGCAGGAGCTCTACCACTGAGTCACACCCCCAGCCCCTCACTGGGGAATTCTAGGCAGGAGCTCTACCACTGAGTCACACCCCAGCCCCTCACTGGGGATTCTAGGCAGGAGCTCTACCACTGAGCCACACCCCCAGCCCCTCACTGGGGAGGTTCTAGGCCAGGTGCTCTCACCACTGAGGCAGCCACCCACAGCCCCTCACTGGGGACTTCTAGGCAGGGAGCACTACCACTGAGCCACACCCCCAGCCCCTCACTGAGGGATTCTAGGCAGGAGCTCTACCACTGAGCCACGCCCCCAGCCCCTCACTGGGGATTCTAGGCAGGAGCTCTACTGCTAAACCACACCCTTAATCCTCTTTTCACTATTTGTTTTAAGACAAGATCTCAGTAGGTTTCCCAGGATGGCCTTGAACTTGAGACCCTCCTCAGTTTGTGGAGTACCTGATATTACAGGCATGTATCACCAAACTCAGACAACAGGGCTAATTTCTAAAGAGCAAAGAGGAAGAACCACTGACCTGGAATTCCACACCCAGCAATCACACCTGGCTGCTCTGCTCTGGGCGCTAACCCAGAGATGCCTCTGTCCAGCCAGCACCACCTGAGGACCTGCGGCAGTAGGGTGAAGGGCTCACAGCTGCTGCCACCTCCACTGAGCAGGCCACAGGACACAGTGAGCAGCTGTGTGGGGACACTTGTCCCAAAGTCCTTGTATCTCATTCAAGCTAACCAGCACCCACCCTTGTACTCCCTGTGAGCCGACGGAGGACTGGGAGGTGGTGGCCCTTCGCTAGGGGGCATAGAGACAGTGGCTGGATCCCAGGTCTGTGAGAGCATTGGGACATCTCTGGCCCGCCCATGCTATCCCAGCTGAAGTGGCTCCAGAGGCAGGGTTGCTGGAATGAGGGGCAGCAGCCTTTGTGTGACACGGGGCATCCGGGGCTCAGAGCTGATTGTAGGCAGGTATGGTGGTGCATGCTTGTAATCCCCGTACTCAAGAGGCTGAGGTTGGAGCGTGGTTAGTTCAAGACCAGCTGGGCGACATAACAAAACTCTTCTCAAGTGCAAGAAAAGGAGCTAGGCGCTGGGGTGGGTTTAGCTCCGTGCTAACAGAAGCCAGGAAAACCCCTCATGGACTTTCCTGCTTGACCCTTAGCACAGCTGCCCAGAAGCCCCGAGGGCAAGAGTCACCTTGGAGTCTACGTCCTGATGTGCGTGCAGAAACAGGTCAGTGTGAAGACAAAGGCCCATACCAGAAACATGGCCCTCCTGAGACTCTCCCACTTCAGTTCAGTTGGGACTCTCTGAAGAATCTAGGGAGATGCGGGGTGTGGTGGCGCACGCCTTTAATCCCAGCACTCAGGAGGCAGAGGTAGGAGGATCGTCGTGAGTTTGAGGCCACCCTGAGACTACATAGTTAATTCCAGGTCAGCCTGGACCAGAGTGAGACCCTACCTCAAAAAAAAAAAAAAAAAAAAAAAAAGAATCTAGAGCGAGAACCTAGCTCAAACCACCCCTCACGTCCCCTCGGCTTTCTCCTCATGCCCACCTGCTGTGGTGATGGCTCGGTCGCTCTGATGTCCCTCAAGAAGGTGCCCCTGGTCTCCCAAATCTTCCTTCTCCCACTACCTGGTGGTGGCCAGCACGGGGTGTGGAAGCCTTAAAGGCCCAGACTCCCCAGAGGCCTGAATGGGCGTCCCCAACCTCTCCTTCAGCTATACAGTTTCATGCAAAACCCACGTTTTAAAGTCCACTGATGCCAGGAAATGACACCTCAGACAGCAGGGTCTCCCACGCAGCCTCCTGCCCTTACCCAGAGGCCCTTGCTCTTCCTAGCATGTTTCTCATAGTGGAAGGCCACTCTCTACAACATGCCTGGGTCACCTGTTCTGGACCCAAGACCATAGACATTCCCTACTGCCCCAGAGACCAGGATGCATCCCTTCCTCCCCACCCCCGTCTGAGCTCTACCCTGGGGGCATGACTACTCAGAGCAGACCTCGCAGGAATGATGCGGGCAGAGCTGGCCCATATGGAAAACAACGGGTGCTTCTTGCGCTGCTTGGGGCTTCTCCTGGGACTACAAATCGCTGGTTTCCGCTCACTTAGTTTCCTACCTGCTCATCACTAATTCGGACACCTCTGCTAGCATCTAAGTGGCACTTCCTGGCCTCTTCCGTAGGGCCGCAAACACAACCCAAATGCACTTGGCACGGGGGTTGGGCCAGTGGATATGTGCCAGCAGAGGCGGTGCAGCTCTGGTACCAGGGGACCAGAGTTTACAGCCCCCCGTGTCTGGCTAGTGGCTGTTGAGGGGTCTGGCTCACGCCTCTCCAGACACGTGGCATGTCACGTGCTGTCCATCTCGTCTTAGGGAGGAAGTCCCAGGACCGCAGGTCAGTTCTGGCCATGCCACATGCCCTCTCGGAGTTCTTTCCTGTCCCCTAGGGTCCACCTCTTTCTTGGTTTACTGCCTCATCTTGCTGGAGGGCACAGGGGAGGCAAGTGGGTGGAGACCTGGCCCACCACAGTAACCTGCATACCATCTTTCCTTCAAGTGCAAAGAGAAGCACTACAGAGGAGCAGCCTGCAAGTCTCTTTCCGTTAGACACTGAGGGCACTGCCCATGCCTCCTGCCTCCACGCACTGGCCAAGGCTTAAGTGGCTCTGACCCCCAATCTTTGATGAGTGGTGGGCTGTCCTCCTCACTGGACATCATAGATCTTTGTTTACCCGCCATGTTCAGGAGTCTGTGGTGACGACCATGGGTGGGGGTGCTCACTGCGCAAGGGACCTCTGAGGATCTTCCGGGAGGTGAAGCCCCCTCCTCCAACCCTGGGCAATGACCTCTGAGGATCTTCCGGGAGGTGAAGCCCCCTCCTCCAACCCTGGGCAATGACCTGTGAGGATCTTCCGGGAGGTGAAGCCCCCTCCTCCAACCCTGGGCAATGTCTTCAAGCGCCCTGTGCACCACCTCCTGTCTCCCCGCTCGCTCCAGGCAATGGTGTCTTCTCTTTTTCTCACCCTTCTCTCCTCTCCATGCCGCTCAATTCCTCAATTAGGGCTGACACATCCCCTTTTAAGAAGTTTGTTTAGTGCTGGATTTAATTTTTTTTTTTTTTTTTGGTTTTCTGAGGTAGGGTCTCACCCTAGCTCAGGCTGACCTGGAATTCACTCTGTAGTCTCAGGGTGGCCTTGAACTCTCCGCAATCCTACCTCTGCCTCCTGAATGCTGGGATTAAAGGCATGCGCCACCACACCCGGTCCATTTTTTGAGACTGGGTCTCTCATTAGTCCTGCTCATTGACTTGGCTAGACTAGTAACCAGCAAGCCCCAGGGACCCTCCTGTCTCCACCTCCCCGGTGCTGGGATTATGCGCACACGGCACCAAGCCTGGCTTTGTGTTACGGGCGAGCTAGGGCTCCAAACTCAGGTTCTCGTGCTTGTGTGACAATGGCTTTACCCACGGACGTGTCTTCCCAGCTCCACACTTGGTGGGGTTTTGCTTGGTTTTTCGAGGTAGGGTCTCCGTCTAGCCCAGGCTGACCTGGAATTCACTATGGAGTCTCAGGGTGGTCCTCTGGTGACAGCTCCACCCTCCCCAGCTCAAGGATTCTTACAGGGAAGTGCTGAGAGCCATCGCAGGACAAGATGGCAGACAGATACATAGACAGGAACCAGGGAAGGGTGTCACAGGAAGAAAAGCAGATCAATGCAATGGCCAAGATGGCAGTGGCATATAGCCCCATCCAGCACAGGCACCCCGAATGCCCCCAAGGGTGAGAAAGCATGCAGTGTGAGGGTGCCCAAGCTCAGGATGTGCCAGGGCTGCTGTGGACGAGCCCATGAGGCACCTTTCTCCCTGGCCCCAAACCAGGAAAAGAAGTGCAACTGAGGCAGAACCTGGTGGTGGCTGGGCACAACAGACTTCAGCTGCAGGCGTGGCAGAGCACATTCCGAGGGTTGCCTCATCTTCAGACTGAAGCGGGCAGCGACAGGCGCTGACTGCACCGACATGGCTCTACCCCAGCACTGCAGGCCCAGCTGAGCCGGGGCTCTGCACAACGTGCTTAGGCCCGTGAACGATGGTCCTGTTTGCTCAGAGGACGGGCTGTACTCATGATGAATGGGGCATGTATAAACTGACAAATGGTATTAATTTGTTTTAGGGGGTCTGAGAAGATCTCAGCAGCTTGCAGCCTGGCAGGACTGACCCTGTCTGAGCCATCTCAGGGAAGGAAGGAGTGTACCTCTGCTGGTCACAGGGTTTGGTGTGCTCTATCTGGCTGTCCACGCAGCCCGGCTGCCCCACACCTGGACTTTCCAGGCAAGAAGACCTACCCGTCACCTCCTTTGACGAGGGCAGGCCGGCAGCGGCGTCCAGGTCGGCGGGGATGGGTCCCCCTCGCTCCAGGGCGTGGACGAGCCCCCGCAGCCGCTCGCACTCCTCCTGTAGGCGGCTGTGGTCTTCGCGCAGGTGCCGCCGGGCCACGCTGGCCGGGTTCATGCTCATGTGCAGCACTTTGGTTCGACTCTGGTCGTAGTCGCCCTGGGAGACCAAGCACAGCACAGCGTCACCCGAGAGCCGACCTGCCCTAGAGGTTTAGGGGTGAAGAGAGGAGAAAGGAGACTCCGGAAAACGCAGAGCATGAGGGTGGAGGGTAGCCGGGCACAGTGCCAGCCACAGTCTCAGTGCCCATGCGTGCTCTTCACCAGTCTGGGGTCTGATCTCTCACCGGTGCAGGGCACTGCCCTACCTAAGACAGGTCACTGAATCGGGGGAAGGAAACCAGCAAACTAGCCACGGCACCCTGGGGACGTCACAGGGTGACTATATGCACAAAAACAAACCCCTCAACGTCACAGTCAAAACGAAATCCTTGCCGATGAAAGTCTGTAGTCAGCTACTTGGGAGGCTGGGGCAAGAGGTCAGAAGTCCAAGGCCACCCTGGGCTACAGACTTAGTGAGCTCAAGGTTAACCCAGGCATAAACAGAGGGCTGGAGGTGTAGTTCAATGGTACAGTGCTGGCCTAGCAGCCACCAGTGAGGGGCTAGGTGAGGCTTGGAGGTAGAATGGTTGCCTACCTTGCAGAAAGCCCCAGGTTCCATCTTTTTTGTTGTTTTGTTTTTTGTTTTTGCTTTTTTTTTATTTTTCAAGGTAGGGTTTCACTCTGGTCCAGGGTGACCTGGAATTCACTCTGTAGTCTCAGGGTGGCCTCGAACTCTCAGCGATCCTCCTACCTCTGCCTCCCGAGTGCTGGGATTAAAGGCGTGCGCCACCATGCCCGGCTCCCAGGTTCCATCTTGAGTAACACACACACACACACACACACACACACACACACACACACACACGGAGGGAGGGAGGGAGGGAGAAATCCCCCTCACCCTGGGAGGTCAGCAGAAAAGTGGAGTTATCCTCTGAAGCACCCACCTGACCAGTCCCCACCTAGAAGGTATGAGAAACTCCACAATACATGAGAAACAGGCAAAACACACACAGAGGCACTTCTCAGTCAGAGGAACCCAAAGTCTGATGAGCACCAAAAAGGTCCACCCAGGAGCCCCCAGTGAGGTGGCCGCACCCCCAGCATGTAGGAGGGCAGCTGGCAGCGCGGGGACCGTGCTGCAATGCGTGGCAGGTCCCCTGATGGGACCCACATATCTCCCGACCTGTGGAAGCCCAGGAAACCACCTGCTGCCTCTGCTGAGCCCAGGACAGACTTGTGTGGTGTGAGGTGTGTCCTAGGGCTATGACAGGGCAAGGGAGGGAGGCCCCCAAATCTCTTAGGACTCTGGGGCAGAGAACCCCCACATTTGACAAGCTGTGTCTACTAGGCTTGGGAGCCAGACCTTTGAAGTCCTTCAGAGAGGGACGTTGCTCCTCTCCCCACCCCCACACAAGGGACTTCTTTCTTCCAGCTACCCGCTCTGCCCTACCATGATGACTCCTGTGGGAAACAGGGTCCACTTTCAGGCCAGCAAAAATGATGGATAGAAGCTGGGTGTGGTGGCACACGCCTTTAATCCCAGCACTCGGGAGGCAGAGGTAGGAGGATCGCCCAGAGTTCGAGGCCATCCTGAGACTACATAGTTAATTCCAGGTCAGCCTGAGCCAGAGTGAGACCCTACCTCACAAACCAAAAAAAAAAAAGATGTGGAGAATGGTGGGGAGGCAGTTCAGCAAGGACTCCAGTGCTAGGGCAGTCTTGGCATCCCAGGAGCTGAGGTGCCAGGGGCCACTGTCCCTCCATATCCCCAAAGGCAGTGCAGCCTACCCTAAGCCACATACACCCCCTTCACTGAGCCACAGTCCCTCAGCCCTGGGCTAGCCCCCCAACATGCTCCTCCAGAACTGGGGGACTAGGAGAGGCCTGGTTAAGTCTCCCACCCCAGGCGTCACCACGTGGAAGTGAAGCATCCTCATGCCATTTTACTCAGCAAAGTGCTGGCTGGAAGTCCCCTGGGGAGAGGGGGCAGGACAGAGGCCAAGGCACCACACGCATGCTCAGCTGTGCCTCGTGTTCAGAAAGCTCGTCTCCAGCTGGTGGCAATTTGGGAGGTGGAGCCCTTGCTGGAGGAGGTGTGTAGCTGGGGGTGGGTTTCGGGGTGTTCTAGCCTTGCTGGAGGAGGCGGTGTGTAGCTGGGGTGGTTTTCGGGGTGTTCTAGCCTTGCTGGAGGAGGTGTGTAGCTGGGGTGGGTTTCGGGGTGTTCTAGCCTTGCTGGAGGAGGTGTGTAGCTGGGGGTGGGTTTCGGGGTGTTCTAGCCCTTGCTGGAGGAGGCGTGTAGCTGGGGTGGTTTTTGGGGTGTTCTAGCCCTTGCTGGAGGAGGTGTGTAGCTGGGGTGGGTTTCGGGGTGTTGCAGCCTATTCCTCCTTGTCAGAGCTTCACTCACTTTCCTGCTGCTGTTTTCTATCTGCTAAGGCAAGGAGATGTCCAGTCTCTGCTCTACCATTGTTTTACTGCCATCATATTTTCTCCTCAGAGCTTGAAGCCAGTAAGAAACTTTACTCCTCCCAGCTGCTTATGGCCAGCTGTGTGTCCCAGCAGTGTGCAGGTGACTGCAACACCAAGCCACAGACAGGGAGCAGCTGGGGTGGCAGCTCTAGCTCCCAGGCCACCTCCTGAGTGCGGCTTCCTCAAGTGCATGGGAGGGCGAGAAAAGGGAGCAGGCACGGGCAGGCAGGGGAGGCCTGGCAGGCTCTTCAGGATTTCCCGAGAACCTTGTAAAGCTGGGGATGAAGAGGCTCAGGGAACTCCAGTTGATTCCAGCATTCAGGGTTGAAGGGACAGGACTGTCAGTCCACGTAACAGCAATGGTCAAGGGGGAGAGCCAAGTGCTTGAAGTCCACCATCCATACATGCCCACGGGGAGAGCCATGTGCCTGAATGCACCTCTGCTGCCCTCTCTGGGCTGAGCTTGAGGAGCCCAGTGCTGCCCATGGAGCCGGCTGGCTTTGGTGCCATCTGTCTGTCCTAACTGCTCCACCCCAGCTCAGGGAGAACCGAGGCGATCAGTGTGGACTAGTGTGCTGTGTGCGGATGAAACAGCTGGGCCCAAACCAATCAGAGCTTCATGTGACTTACATGCTGCGCCAGACCCTCTTCCTTTATAAATAAAAGTCACCCTCAAGCCAGGGCTGCTGGATCCCAGGTTGAGTATAAGACAGTGAGGCCCTGTCCTGACAGAGACGCTCCTGTCCTTACGACACGTATCAAAAAGTCCTTGGAGCCTGAAACTTGACCATGGTGGCCTCATTGGGGCCACTAGCCCCTTCTTCCCACTCTTGCTCCTGGAGACTCAACACGGCTGACCCCCAGGAGCCTAAGGCCTCTGAAACTTTGGACAGGGCTGCGCCTCTGGGGTCTCATTGTCCTCCCACAGGCGGGTATGGAAGGCCCGGGAAAGGGCGGGAAGTGGTACCCTTGATGGGACAGAGCTATGGGAACATTGGCCACTCAGCTGCAGAGACAAGACCCACCGGCTTCCACTCAGACCAAGGCTCTGATGATGGCTGGCCTTCTGAGACTAGCTTTTGTGAGGAGAGCTGTGTCACGGGAGCTACCTCTGTGTGTCACGGGACAGAGGTGGGGAGAAGTAGGGCTCAATTAAACCAAATCAGAATGAGAGACAAAGTAGAAATGGTTAAGAACTGTACGAATTGGGGCTGTGGAGATGGCTCAGTTGCTGGAACACTTGCCTTATGAGTGTGAGGACACTCAGCACCTGTGTAGAAGCCGGGCACCATGCACATGCCTGTTACCCCAGCCCTACACTGGGAAGGTGGAGACAGGAGGACAGATCCCTAGGCTTGCTGCGGAGCTAGGTTCAGTGAGGGACTAAGGCTCAAAAAAAAAGAAAAAACAACAAAGGATGGCGAGCAATTGAGGAAGATATCTGCCATCATCACCCTCACCCACACACACCAAACACACGCACATACACAAACCCTGGTGAATTTGGAAAAACGCAATCTGTGAACTAGAGAAGTGTCAGAATGTGTGGGCAAGCCCTGGTAGGGCTGACCCCATGCCCTAAGATGTAGATTAGGCACATCCACGTGTGATTGGTGACAGTGCTGACAAGGTCTGGGGACAAAAAGCTGCAGTGGTGTCCAGCTTTCACTGCTAGCCTCAGAGTTCAAGGCACCCTGAGACTCTCTGGCCAGGTCAGCCTGAGCCAGATGAGACCCTACCAGCTGCAGCAAAAAAAAAAAAAAAAAAAAGCTGGGACCTGGCTGTGCAAGCCAGGACAGCCACACTCCTGACCCCTCACCTGCCCCTCGGCCTTCGGCGAAGTCAGTGAGATGATGGAAGAGCTGGGTAGGTGGGACCCACGCTGGTAATGTCAGGACAGACCCTGGCACCCGGCTTTCTCCTTGAGTGCGAGGACCAGCGTCACGCACATCCCATTGGCCAGAGTGAGCCACCCACAGCCTTGCTGCCAGGGACCTGGAGCGCCTGCAGTGACCAGCTCCTGCAGCCCTGCAGTGCTGACAGCTCCAGGGAAGACAGAAGACAGAGGCACGAGGGACACTGGAGTCATCTGCAGATGTATGTGTTGACTACGTCCAGACTGGCTAGACATTCTATACCTGACGCTCAGTCACAGCAGAGCCCTCTAGACACGGTGGAGGGGACTGGGACACTAAGTGACACAGGTGGTGTAGACAACGCCACAATGCTGGGGTGAACAGCCACCCAGTCTTACGGGGTTATTTAAGCTTACAGATCCAGGGGAAGTTCCATCAATGGTGGAAGGAGCTGGCTCCCATCCCCATGCTCCCCATGGGTAACGGGACTGGCTGGGCATAAGGCGGGAGCACTATATAGAGTGGGGGAGGACCATGGGATGGGGCAGGCTCAATCACTGGGACCCTGAGATCTGAGGCATGAGCCTACGCACAGCACCTCCTGCAATACCCTAAGTGGGGCAGGTGGCCAGGGCACCACAGCCCCTGCAGCCTGGTGCTATTAGTGGGGCCGACTGATGGGCAGGACAAAGCAGGGGCTCGGCAAGACAGCCCCCCTGCTGTGGCTCTGCAGCCCCTGCAGGCACATAAGGCTACCACTGGAGCCCTGAAGAGACAGCGACAGCCCACTCAGGCCTGTCCGACCTGGCACCCTCTCAGCAGTGAGGAGCTCTAAGGGGACAGGCCTTCATCGCAGCCTATAAAACAGGGAGGTGACTCAACGCCTCAATGCCCTCTCAAAACAAGTGCCCACCACACGCTTCGGCAAGAACCGACAGCGACAGTGACAGCTCATCACCCCCCTGCTGTCCCCTCGCCTCAGTACCTACACCTTGGGACACACATGGCGTCTTCAACATTTGTCTTATCAGCTGTCCCCTGCTGGAGGTCAGCTCCACAAAGACTGGGCTGTCTATCTTGGCTCCACCGTCCTGCCAGTACCAACAATGTGCCTGGCAGGCTGTGTTCAGCTCGTGTCTGTTCAATGAATGAGCAATAATTATGACATTTACCAGCCCAGAATGAGTGCTGTGGGCCTGAAAAAAAATCAGATCACCAGCTGGTTAAGAAAACATATGAACTAGGGAAGGAGAGAGAGGTCTTGAGAAAGCCTGGCCTTGGCCTCTCTCCCTCCTCGTAGTCTTTCTTCTCATCTGCCTGCTCTGGGCTCTGCCCCAAGTGAATCGAGAGCTTCCAAGGGTGGGTGCAGACCTGTCTCAGAGTTGACCCCAACGTGAGAAATCTCCAAAGACATAGGATAGATGGCAAAGGATCAGGCTTCTGAATGTCACGTGTGTCTGGATCATGTGGCAGAGTTGGGGACTGAGACAAAGGGGCTTCAGATCTGGGAAGTGCAGCCAAGTGGTGGAAATCGTGGGGCTGCAAGGGGCAGCAGGTGAGTTTTAGGTGTCAAGCATGGCCGAGGCCAGTATAGCTTCAAGACCCCCACAGTGAGATGCCAGGGTCACCCACCAACAGATGCACCTACTCCCCTGCTAAGGAAGGGCCAGCCAAGAGCACCCCCCAGAGACAGGGTGCCACGGGTGCCAGGTCACTGTCCTGCCACATGTGCCCAGAGGCACTGCTCCAGGCCTGCTCTGTCCTCTGTGTGCTCTGCGCGTCAACAGTGGAGGCGACTTGAGGGGACAAGTGTGAAGCTCCAGCCTCAGCTCCAGCCACAGGGGCAGAGAAAACATGGTGCCACCTCGGCACTGCCTCCTCCCATGGGGTGCCAACATGAAGGAGTGCAGTCCAGGGGGCTGGCACCGTGCGGGACGAGCAGATGGGAGAGCGAGTAACTTCACTAAAATCTGCTGTGGGCTGACAGCTTTGAGGAAGAAAGGAAAAAATGGCTGTAATCTTCTGCTAAAATTTGTTGCCTTGTTTGATTCACAGCTGAGAAAGCTGTTGAGACACTGACAAGAATCTCAAAAGGAAAAGTTTGGAACCTTCCTTTGATGCGAGGGTGCAATTAGAGACAAAACAAAAACATCTCACTTGCGAGCCAGTGAAGGAGAGCTGACTCCTTCTGCTAATGACCACAGCCACACGGGAGCTGACAGCCAGGGGCAGGTGGGTGGCAGCACTGGGGCCAAGCGTTGACCACCAGCAAGTCCATCCACTGTCCAGCTCCCCAGGGCCCATGGATGCAGGCCTGTGAAGAGGGCTTGGGGATGTGGGAAGCCAGGTGGCTCCTGCAGGGTGCAAGGCAGACTTCCTGAAGGCCGGGTGCCCAGGACAGCCCAGAGGTTCTGCCCACCACCTGTCCATCACGGGCTTCCACCTCTTGTTCCAGTCCACAGAAGCCCACACAACGAAGTGCTGCCTTCTGCACGCAGGGAAAGGTCTGCAGGGCCATGGCTGGGCAGGGCTGGCATCTGTTTCCTCTCTTCACAGAGTGACTCTGCCCCTAACTTGTGGGGGGCCTTGAATAGGCCTCCTGTCCCTCTGGGCTTTAGTTTCCCTCTGAGAGAGTTAGAATGGTTGAGTTTGGCTTTTAAGGACTTTCCTTCCCTAAGGACCAGACGACAAGCCTGCTTTTGCAGTGAGGCCCTGCAGTGGACTCTGCCCCTCAGCTCTCTCTACAATACATCCAGGTCCAAGGGAACTCTTCCCCTCTGTTCCCACCAGGGAGGTGGGAACAGCCCCAGCCCCAGTCCCAAGCCCCCAGGCCCAGCTGCCCCTGGGAAGGTCCAGGCAGCAAGCCGAGCGGGAGGGCTGCCTGCCACCTTGTGCCTGACTCGCATACCAAGAGACCCTGCTGGAAAGAGGCAGCAACGCGAGGAGAATTAAAAGGCACAGTTAAATAACTGCCGATCCTTATGCATATTTATAAGTCACCCAGCTCAGAACTAAATCAATACCTCTCCCGGCTGAGGTGCGCAGCTCAGTGAGGCGGGTGAAGCACCTTTGGGTGGCTCTGAGCCTAGGGGCAGGGGTCAGAACTGGGCTGAGGGGGAGGCAGAGGCCATAGCCTGGAACCCCCCCAGGCCCTCAGACAGACAGTGTGACTGTGCTCAGCCTGTGGGACTGGCCACACCTCTGACTCGCTCTGAACAGCTCCCGGGTGGGCTCCTCTTGTGACACCATAGACGGATGACTGCTCCTTCTGAAGTGCAGTGCAGACCCCAGGGAAGACACAAAGATGGCTCCCAGGGGACCTCCCACAGGGGACCATCTAGGGGTGCCACCTACTGAGAGGACTTGGCCTCCTCCTATACCATCTCTGGCCTAGGGCTACAAGATGTCAGCGAAGAGCAGGGAACCTGTGTTCATGGCGCGGGGCAGGGGCAGGAGCGTCCACGTGGCCTGCCAGCGGTCTGGCCGGGTCCCCTGGGCCACACTCCAGGCTTCCAGCACTGACACAAGCAGCACAGGCCACTTCCATGACCGCTGCTCTGGACGGCCGGCAGAGGGACAGCATGCAGAGGTCTTGCGGTGGTGGTGGTGAGCGGGTCCAGGCGCCTGGGGGAACGGGCTGTGCTTTTTTCACACACAGCACAGCAGCATGGGTCAGGCACCCACAAAGGACTCTGGAGGAAGGACAGGGCTACAGGCCATCCAGGACCCGTACAGCCTACTCTTCTCAGCCACTGCCAGGTCTCTGTCCCGGGAGCTGGCATCCTGCAGGCCCAAACACTAGCAGTCATACGCTGGTTGGGCAACAGAACACTTCGTCTCCCAGCCTTGATTTGCTCATCTGTGTGGTGGGCACAATGGCTCGGTCAGCAGGTACTGTGGGAAGTCAAGAGGTCAGCAGATGTGGGACCAGTCTCCACAGCAGCTCGGCAATGTGGCAGTGGGAGCCGAGGGGCGTGGGTGGCCTCGTCTTTGAAGGGGAAGCATGTGATTGTCTTTGTGCCTGCTGGGCTGCAGCCTCGCTGCCTTCTCGGCATCTCGGGGTCAGTGACTGGGCCAGTGGAAGCTCTGCTCTACAGAGCCCAGTTCTTAGAAAGAGCTGGAAGGAGGCCGCGGGGTCACCGGCTGGGAGACGCAGGGGGACTGATGAATGACAGCCGAGGACCCATGAGGGCTGAGTTAGAGCTGGTGAGGGTGGGACGCGGAAGCAAACCCTCAGCACCTCACTTTGATCCCTATCCTGGACTCTGAGCCCTTTCAGGCACTGAGAGACAAAACTGGTAATTTTTAAAATTGGAAAACTTACATCATGCGAAATTCCCATTTTACTCATGCCTAGTCCTAGTGGTATCAAATATCACAGCTGTGTGGCATCACCTTCCAGAGCGAGGCATCTTCTGCACCTGAGAGTCTGTTCTCACTAAGCACTAACCCGCCCCCAGCTCCTGGGTGCTGGCGTCCGCTGGCTCTCTGCCTCCTGGAACCTGACACTGCAGGGAGAATTCTCTCTCTTCTTACGTGAGGACACCGCTCTGGGCCCGGCTGGAGCACACTCTTCCTTATCCCGTCTGGCTGATACTGTCCTCGTCTAGGTCCGGCTGCTGTGAACACTGTGTCTGAAGCCCTTGGAGTCCTGCCTTTAAGCCTCTGCGTTTTAACCAGAGTGTGGACTTGCTGGATCAGTTACACCAACGTGCTTTTGGTTTGTTTTTCAAGCAGGGTCTCCCCATGTAGCCCAGGATGGCCTTGAACTTAAATTCTCCTGCCTCAGTCTCCTGAGTGTCAACCATGCCTGGCTCCAAGGCAACTTTTTAAAATTCTTTACAATTTTATTTATTTGTGTAAGGAGAGCTAGGGTCTCCTGTCACCCACCCAGCTTTATGTGGTGGCTGGCAAATTAAAGCCAAGTTGGCAGGCTTTGCAAGCAACTGATTTAACTGCTGAGCCATCTCCCCAGTCCCCCAAGGTGGCTTTATAACGTCACCAAAGCATGCGCGACAAGCACCACGAAGTCCCAGGAGACATTTCTGTTAGACTCTACTGTGCTGTCCCAAACTCCAGAGCTGGTTTCATGGTTGCCAATCGCAGGCTCTGTGCAAGGAGAGCCCTTCACTAGAACGGGGCACACCCCGAGGATGTCATGGCAAAGAAGGTCAACCACCTGGGATAGCCTGTCTGGGGATGGAGGGTAAAAGACACACCCACCATGTCGTGCTCTGTGGGCTCCTCTTCCTGTACAAAGCCCCGCTCCCAGCTGGCCCTGCAAGCCACTCTCTGGGGTCAGCTGCCTTCACTTTCCCATGGAGGACATCATGGCTGGGCACTGTCCAGGTCAGCCCCACTGTGCCACCTCTCACCACAGCTGGGAGTAAGGAGACAAGTCTGCCCTGAGAAATGCAACACTCAGAACGTGATGATGAGTGCTGTTCTCCTGTCTACCTGAATTCTTAGGGGCTCAGGGCTGAAGTGTGGCTCAGAGGTAGAGTGCCTGCCTAGAATCCCCCAGTGAGGGGCTGGGGGTGTGGCTCAGTGACCCACAGCTGGGGTCAGAGCTATGATGATCACAGCTGTACAAGAAGGTGGGAGCATGTGGTTTCTGGCATGCTTGATGCTCCAGCAAGGAGAGGCAGCTGGTGCCCGCGGGCCAGAGGCCCGAGGGACTGAGCACTAGCAGGAGGTGGCAGGTGGGTGCGTGGGGGGAGAAGGAGCTCAGTCTGCAGGTACATAGGTCTTCTCAGAAACAAGCAATCTCCACAGCGCCTGTGGAGATCCACCACAGTGATCCCCACGGGCAGGCAGCTGTTCAGTTAGTAAGTCTGTGGAGATCCACCACAGTGATCCCCACGGGCAGGCGGCTGTTCAGTTAGTAAGTCTGTGGAGATCCACCACAGTGATCCCCACGGGCAGGCGGCTGTTCAGTTAGTAAGTCTGTGGAGATCCACCACAGTGATCCCCACGGGCAGGCGGCTGTTCAGTTAGTAAGTCTGTGGAGATCCACCACACTGATCCCCACGGGCAGGCGGCTGTTCAGTTAGTAAGTCTGTGGAGATCCACCACAGTGGTCCCCACGGGCAGGCGGCTGTTCAGTTAGTAAGTCTGTGGAGATCCACCACACTGATCCCCACGGGCAGGCGGCTGTTCAGTTAGTAAGTCTGTGGAGATCCACCACAGTGATCCCCACGGGCAGGCGGCTGTTCAGTTAGTAAGTCTGTGGAGATCCACCACACTGGTCCCCACGGGCAGGCGGCTGTTCAGTTAGTAAGTCTGTGGAGATCCACCACACTGATCCCCACGGGCAGGCGGCTGTTCAGTTAGTAAGTCTGTGGAGATCCACCACAGTGGTCCCCACGGGCAGGCGGCTGTTCAGTTAGTAAGTCTGTGGAGATCCACCACAGTGGTCCCCACGGGCAGGCGGCTGTTCAGTTAGTAAGTCTGTGGAGATCCACCACACTGATCCCCACGGGCAGGCGGCTGTTCAGTTAGTAAGTCTGTGGAGATCCACCACACTGATCCCCACGGGCAGGCGGCTGTTCAGTTAGTAAGTCTGTGGAGATCCACCACAGTGGTCCCCACGGGCAGGCGGCTGTTCAGTTAGTAAGTCTGTGGAGATCCACCACACTGATCCCCACGGGCAGGCGGCTGTTCAGTTAGTAAGTCTGTGGAGATCCACCACAGTGATCCCCACGGGCAGGCGGCTGTTCAGTTAGTAAGTCTGTGGAGATCCACCACACTGATCCCCACGGGCAGGCGGCTGTTCAGTTAGTAAGTCTCCAGATCCACCACAGTGGTCCCCACGGGCAGGCGGCTGTTCAGTTAGTATCTTGCATAAACATTCCCCAAGGCAGGCCTGTTCAGTTAGTAAGTCTGGGAGATCCACCCCATCTCTCCCCACGGGCCAAGCCCTGGGAAGTTAGTAAGTCTGTGGAGATCCACAGGATGATCCCCACTCAAGCTGCTGTTCAGTTAGTGTCTGTGGACAGCCACCACACTGATCCCCACGGGCAGCCAGTGTTCAGTTAGTAAGTCTGTGGAGAGGACACCACAGTGATCCCCATACCTGCTCAGCTGTTCAGTTAGTAAGTTGAGAATACCACAGTGATCCCCACGAGGCAGGCGCCCTGTTCAGTTAGGACCTCTGTGGAGATCCACCACAGTGATCCCCACCAAGGCTGTTCAGTTAGTAAGTCTGTGGAAACCACAGGATCCCCACGGGCAGGCGGCTGTTCAGTTAGTAAGATGGGGAGATCCACCACACTCATCCCCACACCCAGGCGGCTGTTCAGTTAGTAAGTCTGTGGACTCCACCACAGGCATCCCCAGTCATTTGTTCAAGACTGGACCATCACCATTCCATCACGGAAAGTTAGTAAGTCTGGGAGATCCACCACAGTGATCCCCACCCGGCCCCTTGAACTCTGTGGAGATCCACCAGGTCATCCCTGGGGGCAGGCGGCTGTTCAGTTAGTTCTGTGAGGATCCACCACTGATAACGGGCTGTTCATATTCCAGGAAATACATCTTATATATATGAATCCCCAAGGGCATGTCCAACAATTAAAGAACAACAAGTGAAAAAGGCTATCAAATTAAAAAGTAAAGATCCACCAGGATCCCCACGGTGTGGTGCTGTTCAGTTAGTAAGTCTGTGGAATCCACCAGCACATCCCCAGGAGGCAGAGTTCAGTTAGTAAGAGGATCACCCAGTGATCCCCAGGGCAGGCGGCTGTTCAGTTAGTAAGTCTGTGGAGATCCACCACAGTGATCCCCAGGGCTAGCGTGAGTTAGTTGAGATCCACCACACCATCCCCAAACCAAAAGATAAAAAAGTTAAAAAAAAAGAAGGGCCCTCTGAACCCAGTTTAGTAGCCCCTTCACCACCATCTTGCATAAACATTCAGCAAGGCAGGCCTGGGGGCAAGGCCAGGGGAGATGTTAAACCCATCTCTGCCCAAGGCCAAGCCCAGGGAAGGGTGGAGCGGGAATCACAGGATCCTCCTCACTCAAGCTGCTAGGGTGACAGCCAGGACGGGGTCACTAACGCAAAGCCAGTGCAGGCAATGTGGCAAGGACTTCTCTCATCTCATACCTGCTCAGAGTGTTGAGAATAAGTGACTTTTGAGGGCTCAGCCCTGAACGGACCTTCTCTGTCACCCCTCCAAGGCTTAGCGAATGCAGTGGAAAAGGAGGCAGACAGAGCGTAGGAGCTGCAAGATGGGGGAGTGCCATGGACCTCTGTCTTCTACACCCGGCGTTGTGTTGCACTCATGAACTCACAAGGCTGCAGTCATTTGCCCAAGACTGGACCATCAGCATTCCATCACGGAAAGGGAAGCGGCTCACGAGACACCACCCGTCCCCTTGAACTATTTGGCAGTAGGTGGTTGCTGGGACGGGGGTAATCATTTTCTTCAGTGAGGAAGCCACTGATAAGCTGTTCATATTCCAGGAAATACATTTATATATATGAATTAAGAATGTCCAACAATAAAGAACAACAAGGAAAAACTATCAAATTAAAAAGTAAAAGAAGGCCGGGTGTGGTGGTGCACACTTTTAATCCCAGCACTCAGGAGGCAGAGGTAGGAGGATCACCCTGAGTTCAAGGGGTGAGGCTCAGTGGTGAATTCCAGGTCAGTCTGCCCTGACCTTGAAAAACCAAAAGATAAAAAATAAAAAAATAAAAGAAGGGTTCTGAATGCAGTTTAGTAGTATGCACCTGCCTAGAATCCCCAGTGAGGGGCTGGGGTGTGGCTCAGTGGCAGAGCTGTCTAGAATCCCCAGTGAGGGGCTGGGGTGTGGCTCAGTGGTAGAGCACCTGTCTAGAATCCCCCAGTGAGGGGCTGGGGGCGTGGCTCAGTGGTAGAGCACCTGCCTAGAATCCTCCAGTGAGGAGCTGGGGGTGTGGCTCAGTGGTAGAGCACCTGCCTAGAATCCCCCAGTGAGGGGCTGGGGTGTGGCTCAGTGGTAGAGCACCTGCCTAGAATCCCCCAGTGAGGGGCTGGGGTGTGGCTCAGTGGTAGAGCTCCTGCCTAGAATCCCCCAGTGAGGGGTTGGGGCATGGCTCAGTGGTAGAGCTCCTGCCTAGAATCCCCCAGTGAGGGGCTGGGGGTGTGGCTCAGTGGTAGAGCTCCTGCCTAGAATCCCCCAGTGAGGGGTTGGGGCATGGCTCACTGGTAGAGCTCCTGCCTAGAATCCCCCAGTGAGGGGCTGGGGTGTGGCTCAGTGGTAGAGCTCCTGCCTAGAATCCCCCAGTGAGGGGCTGGGGTGTGGCTCAGTGGTAGAGCTCCTGCCTAGAATCCCCCAGTGAGGGGCTGGGGTGTGGCTCAGTGGTAGAGCTCCTGCCTAGAATCCCCCAGTGAGGGGCTGGGGTGTGGCTCAGTGGTAGAGCTCCTGCCTAGAATCCTCCAGTGAGGGGCTGGGGTGTGGCTCAGTGGTAGAGCTCCTGCCTAGAATCCCCCAGTGAGGGGCTGGCGGTGTTTTCACATCCATAGGACAGGCATGGCCATAGCCCACACGGAGTCCCACAGGGGCCCCGGGAAGGAGCAGGAGATCAAACACAGAGGCAGCCCAAGCTCTGTGAACACTTGAGTGGCTAGCCATGGCGAGGCTGGCATCTAGCTTGGTGCCCACAGCCCAGGCTCTGCTGCACAGGGTAGAGAGGGACAGTGCTCTGAACCTCACACACATTCCGAGTGATCAGGGGAGAAGTTGAGGCTGGTGTGGGCAGGGACTGTGTGGAACGCTACCCCCTGCGACCCTTTGTGCCACTCTCCACTATATGGGGAGTCACGACCTTTCCTAGCTTGCATGACAGGGTCGTGATGACCCCTCCTCACCGTGGCACTGGGAGGCGTAAGTGTCCGCCCAGTAGTGTAGTCAGACCCGAGCCACATTTGGGGAAGGCGGTGCTGGCCCGGCTCACCTCCCTGATGCAGGGGATGGATGACAAGCTCTTCCACGGAGTCTGCAGGTCCCACACCCATGAGCAACAGGGGACAAAGTGCAGGTATTACTAAAGTGTGCAGTGAATGACTGAAGAGCCAGCCGCCCTGGTTGGCATGCACGACCAGGGCCTGGAGAGGAGGGAGAGGTCACGCCCGCCCTAGGCTGCTGGCTTCTGTACCTACAGAAGGCCAGTTTCCACACGTAGGAAAGGCGTGCAGTGCAGGGCCATGCCGGGCAGCTCCCTGGCTGCTGTGGGGATGGCAGACACAGCTGCCGCGGGCAAGGTGAGGGGCCAGTATGGCGATTGGGTGGGGGGGGGGACTCAACATCCTCATGGAATGAGCCACATGTGGCCATGCTGGGCCTGTGACGCACAGGGGACAGAGACATCTCCAGACACAGCGAGCTTCCAAATCTCAGGGAGGACAGTAATTTTCTGCCCACTCCATTTCCAAATAAAAAATTAAAAAACCACCACCCTGACTTTAAATGGCTCTGGACACTCGTCTGGGCTCCTTCCAGCTCCAGCCACTGACCCCAGCCCAGTCACCCCTGGCCAAAGGAAGAGAGGAGCGGGTCAGACCTACAGGGCCCTACAGGACAGCGGTTAGGTCAGAGGCCTTGGGGCAGCATCCACCCAGCCCAGTCTCCCTGGAGGAGGGAGGAGCCCTGAGGGGAGACAGCATTTCAGGCTGCCTGGGCGGCAGAATCCCAGAGATGAATTCTGCTTAATTACATGCGTGCTCAAGTGCTTAGAGGAAGCGTACAGATGTCTGCAATTTAGTTTAAAATGCATCAAAAGAATAAAATGGACCGATAGATGGGGAGGGATGGGTAGAATGCCTGGCAGGATGTAGGTGGTGAGTGAGGCGCTCACTGCGAAATCCCTTCAACTTCTCAGGCTGCTTGAAAATGCTCACAGTGAAGCTGGCATGGTGGCACACGCCTTTAAGCCCAGCTCTGGAGGCTGAGGTAGGGGACTGTTGTGAATTCGAGGCCAGCCTGGCCTATAGTGAGACCCTGCCTAGGAAAACCACAAAGAGAAGAAAATGCCTATGATAAAATCCCAAGAAAGGCCAGACATGGTGGCACGTCTTTAATCTCAGCACTCAGAAGGTAGAGATAGGAGGACTGTTATGAGTTCAAAGCCAGCCTGAGACTACACAGTGAATTCTACAAAAAAAAAAAAAAAATCTAGGAAACCAAGTAGGAATGGGCTTCCATGCTGGCCCAGTGTTACCACTGATGACAAGGAATACAGGGGGGCTTGGCAAAACTCGGGGATTCTGGCTCACCATTGGGTGGGTACATGGCTGGGTCCATTGAGACACCAATATACAGCCTGGGCAGGCTGTCTGTGCCCCAGGATGCTCCTAGCCCTTGCCAGGCTTTGCTGACATCTGGCCTCTCCTTGGGGACTCTGCAGTCCCCAGATCAATGTGGGGGCCTGCCTCCTGTGGCTGAGGAAGACGGCAAGGAACATGGTGATGGAAGAGTGAAGGCAGTAATATGGCCTTGGCTCACAGGGGCTGTGTGAGCGAGGCCTTCCAGAAGCCAATGACCTGGACGCTCCCAAAGATGGCCTACATGGAGGCCTATGTGTCCCTGTCTCAGAGGGAGCACTGACAAGCTTGGCCCACCACGGCCACTGGAGACTCAGCTTCCCAGATCCACAGAGGTTTAGTCAGACCTGAGAGACAGAACAAGTGACATTCTACCACATTCCTAGTCAGTGCTCTGAAAGGAGACAGAAGGCCACTGGCCAGAGACCAGCATGGAACAGCCAGGACCCAGGGCTGAAGAAGAGGGAGGCAACCTTGTGCTGTGTGCCTGGGGGACCCTGACTGTGGCTACTCCGTGCCCTGCCCTGCTTCTGTGGCTGCACCAACAGCGTGTAACTGGACACTGGGGTACTGAATTCTGTTTCATTGCCCATTTCCATATCTTTTAAAACAAACCCCACCACCCTCTCAAGGTAGGTCTGAGTTCACCCTTCATGTACCAGCTTCTTGGGGCTTCCTGCAGCTTTTCTTTTTAGAGAGAGAAAGAGTATGTGTGTGTGACAGATGACAACACTCTCAGAAATGCCACCCACCTCTTTGACACAGGGTCTCTTACTGGCGCGAATGCAGCTCGCCAATTAGGCCATTGAGCTTCAGGGACTCGCCTGTCTCCTCCTCAGCGCACGCCACCCAACTCAACAGGCAGTTTTTGTGAGTTGCAGGGCTTGAACTCGGGCCCTTATGCTTGCAAGGGAATCATTTTACTTACTGTTCTATCTCCCCAACCTCTCTTTTGTTTTGCTTATTTTCTCTTTAATTTTTCCGTTTTTTTTTTTTTTTGTTTTGTTTTGTTTTTTGTTTTTTTGAGGTAGGGTTTCACTTTAGCCCAGGCTGACCTGGAATTCACTATGTAGTCTCAGGGTGGCCTCAAAATCATGGCGATCCTCCTACCTCTGCCTCCTGAGTGCTGAGATTAAAGGCATGTGCCATCACACCTGGCCGTTCCTTTTTTTGAGACAGAATCTAGCTATGTAACCCAGGCTGGTCTAGAACTTTCAGGTCTCCTGACTCTCCCTCCTCGGGGCTGGGATCCTATCTCTGCAGCGCCGACAGCCGCCCACAGTCCCTGAGCTGCCCTCCCCGCCAGCTGGTGAGCAGTCTTTGTAGGCAAGCAGACCCTAATTCCTCTGCCCACACCCTCGCACGGTGCAGTACGCGAAGGTGTCCCTGCTCAGTGTGAACAGCCACTGACCCTCAGGGGACCCAGGAGAGTCAGCATCTCCGTGTCCAGCCTCCAAGGTCATGGTGATGAGCACACAAGCATGGCCACACACCCAGCTCCACGTAGTAACCAGAGTTGTGCTTCCTCTCCAACCAGCTGTGAACTAATTACAAAAAATTCTAACTAGTCGCACTCCCTCTCTGAGCATATGTTCCCAATTAAGCTGAACCGCAGCTGATTTTAATCAATCTTCCTTGAAGCGTCAACTTGAAGCCACTCTTCTCCGGAGGGAAAGAGCCTCAAGCAGGAGCTGCACCGCATACCGAGCACCAGAAGTCTCCTGCCCAGGACCACAGCCTCCAGACCCAAGCAGCTAGGCAGCCCCCCAACCTGTCCCGGAACCTTCTGGGCTGTGCGTACAAACTGTACAGGGGAGGAAGAGTCCAAAGGGGCTGGTGTGACTGGGGAGATGGCTCAGTGGGTAAAGCACTTGCTGCATAAGCAGGAGGATGGGAGTTCAGGCCCCCAGCACCCACATAACGGTGGGCGGGCATGGGAGCCAGCCTGTAACCCTAGCACTCAGGAGGCACAGACAAGATCCCAGGTTGAACGGGTGAGCTGTGGGTTCAAGAGAGAGACCGTGCCTCAGTCAGTATGGTGGAGAGCAACAAGGAAGAACCTGGATATCAAACTTCAGCCTTCACACGCACACATTTGCACCCACACACACGTGAGCACGAATATACACAGAAAAGAGGGGGCTGGCATCAGGCACCGTGGCCAGAGCACCTGGAGACTTGGGCCAGCAACCAGGATGCTGGTGCGTCCTGAGTCCCTGAGGGGTCCAAGCTCAGGGCACACCAGGCTTTTCCCTAGATGAGGGAAGAGATGAAGGAAGAGGGCCAAACAAGCTCCCACTGAGCTCCTCTCCTTGCCAAGCATGGTGGTTGAGGCCCTAGCAGGGGCTCCCTGAAGACCCACTATGCGGGCATGCTCATCCCAACGTGCCTACATCCACCCAATGGGAAGAGGGTGGTCCTCCCCTCCATGTGTCTGGGAATTCTCCTAACCCACTGCCAACTCCTTCCGTAAGGTGCCCAGCCAAGCCTGTGGCTACGCTCTGTTCCTCCCATGCCAGGCTTCCATTTCCGTTCGCTCACAGAATGCGTTGCCATCCTGAGGGTTAGAGCTATGTGTGCAGGTGTGCAGACGCTCCTGCACACTGCAAGGACTGCAAGCGAGAGGGAGGGCCAGAGACAGACCTCCTTCACAACCTCCTCCAGGGGTGTGGAAAGTCTTATGGAAAGCCCAGGTGCATAATGATAGGGTCTGGAAAGGACACTCTACAGCCACCAGCCAGGACTCTGCCCATCTAGCCACACAGACAGACAGACAGACAGACAGACAGACATTCAGCAACCCTCCCTGACCCAGCAGGCAGCCGGATCCACCCAGCAGCAGCCCTCAGCCTAGGACAGTGGCCCAATTACAACAGCTCAGGATGACAGGTCCGAGAGCTGGGCGTGTGGTCCAGCCCTGACTCAGAGCACCTCACTTCATCAAAGTTGTCACCTCACCAGTCACCGGGATTAGTAATGGGGACACGATTTGATTGCCTCTAATAGGTGCCAAGATAAAATCAATGGCCTGTTTAGAAACGGGGCGCTCTCTGACCCGCGGGCTTCCTTCCCCAGCAGGACAGTCAGGACAACAACTGAGATGAAGGAACCAGGCAGTGCAGCGTGCTGTGAAGGTCGAGTGCAGGGAGCTGGGCGTGGGGGCAGCTGCTGGGCCCTGTACTCCCAGCCTGTTCGTAGCTGCCAGTGCTGGAGTAAAACAGGCCCTGTGGTCAGTGCAGACGTGGAAGAACCTGGGCCCCAAACAGCGAGGCTGTGGAGCAGCACTGGCCCACCCCCATGCAGGACCCCGGGTGGTTCCCTGCCGGGTAAAGGTGCTTGAACAAGAGGGAGCTCCAACATTAGTTCATGGGAGCGAGAACCCTGGCCGAGGCCAGCCCATTGCCTACCTGCAGGGTGCACCTCTCCATCTGCATCTCCAGCACCTTCTTTTCCTGCTCCAGGCGGCTCCGCTCAGCCTCCAGTTCCTCCACCTTCAACCTGCGAGGAGAGCAGGACATGACAAGGTATGGCTACAACCAGACAATGGCGACGAGGGGGAAGGCTGGGAGACTAGCAATGGGACAGGCACTCAGGAGCACACACGGGAAGCTCTGAGAAGCTCACAATGCAAGGGCACAGGGCCAGGGATGTGGGCAGCTCCTGGTGAGGAGCAAGGGGTGGTACCGGGGGTCCGGGCTGATCACAGCTTGGCTGGAAGCAGGTTAGACAACAGACAAGAGCAGGCACACAGGAACCCAGTGTCCCTGGCACATCAGTTCGCTCTGGAGGGTGACCACATGCTGAAGAGGATGCTGAGAAAGGAAAATGGACTTCGCAAGGCCCAGGATGGTGACAGGTAGAGGATTTATAATGGGGGTGGGACGCAGGAGCCCTGGACAAGCCAGCCACTCTCAGATCCATGTAGCTGTGTCCCCAGGACAAGTCGTCCTGGAGGGAACGAGACAGGCAGTGTGGAAGGACTCGGCAGGCTGGAGAGGGGGCTCAGCAGTCACGGCGCTCGCCTGCGCAGCCGAAGGACTCATGTTTGAATCTCCATGTCCCACATAGCCAGATGCAGTGGCGCAAGTGTGCACTGTCGCACATGCGCACAAGGGGGCGCACATGTTTGGAGTTTGTTCATGGTGGTTGAAGGGTACATCCATTCTCCCTCCCTCTCCCTCTCTCAAAAAGCAAATAAAAAAAAACCTAACATTTCCAGGCGTGGTGGTGCACGCCTTGAATCCCAGCACTCGGGAGGCAAAGGTAGGAGGATTGCCATGAGTATACCCTGAGAATACAAAGTGAATTCCAGCTCAGCCTGGGCTAGAGTGAGACCCCACCTCAAAAACAAAAAAAAAACCCTGACACGAGCTATGCTGGTAGAGCCACGATGGGATTAAATCAGGAGTGAGATAGCAGGGACGCTCCAGACACTTGAAAACATAGTAGCACATATCACAACAGCACGCTGTCAAGAGAAGGGATCAAAGGAAACCAGAAAGCATCTGCAGCAGGACACAACACACCCAGGATTTGGGGCGCAGAGAAAGGGATGCCTAGAGAGAAACATGGGAGCATCGGACGAGTCCAAGAGAGCACAAGAAGACCTCAAGCCCACAACCCAAACTTCTGCTTTCCAAAAGTAGAAAAGGTACCGGGATGGGGCTGAGTGTTTACCTAGCCTGCACAAAGCCCTGGGTTTCAGCCCTTGAACCACACAAACTGATGGTGGTGGAGTCAGGAGAATCAGAAGCTCAAGGTTATCCTTGGCTATACAGTGAGTTCAAGGCCAGTTTGGAATATGAAAGATCCTCTTTCAAAAAGAAGTAGAACAAAGCCGGGCGTGGTGGCACATGCCTTTAATCCCAGCACTCCGGAGGCAGAAGTAGGAGGATCCCCGAGAGTTCAAAGCCACCCTGAGACTACATAGTGAAGTCCAGGTCAGCCTGAGCCAGAGTGAGACCCTACCTCAAAAAAAAAAAAAAAAAAAAAAAAAAAGAAGTAGAACAAGCCGGGCGTGATGGTACACACCTGTCATCCAACACTCCGAGGGAAGGAGGTTTGGGAGTTTGAGGCCAGCCTGGGCCATAGAGTGAGACCTGTCTTCAAAAGAAAGGAGAGAAAGAAGAAGAAAATACTAAAGGAAACAAAAGGAAGGATAGAATAAGAGGCAAGAAGCTAACATCACTGGGCGTGGAAGCGTGCACTGTACTCCCAGCACAAGGAGGTTGAGGCAGGAGGATACGGAGTCCAGGAACTGTTTCAGCTATATAGATGGTTTGACACCAGCCTGGGCTGCATGAGGCTGTATCGCAGATGAAAACGAACAAAGGTAAAAGAAAATCAATGAAATCGAAGACAGGAAAACATTAGAGAAAAATCAAAGAATGGGGCAGGGAAGACAAAGCAGGATTAGAAGAGAAGGAGGTTCAAGCAGACACTGCGAATGAGACGCACACGTGGCCTGCAGGTATGAAAACATGCTAACCACTCACCACGAGGAGACACACACGTGGCCTGCAGGTATGAAAACATGCTAACCACCCACCACGAGGAGACACACACATGACCTGCAGGTGTGAGAGCACGCTTATCACACGTGGCCTGCAGGTATGAGAACACGCTCCCCTCCCACCATGAGAGACAGCAGGTCAAACAACACCAAGGGGCTCAGCCAGAAGCAGCTTAGCGAAGGAAAGGCGGGACTCTCAGTTCTAAAGGGCAGAGCCCACCATGGCGGAGAAAACACACGAGGAGTGGGAAATCAGTGTCGGTGCTTCACATCCGCAGGGAGGAGGCAGACAGCCGAGAGCTGGTGCCCAGCTAGCTTTCTGGTTTTTATGCAAACCAAGACCCCCCAGTCCCTGTAATACTGTCCATAGCGAGAGTGAGTCTTTCCCACACAATTAATCCAATCCAGAAAATCCATAACAGACGTGCTAAGAGATTTCTTTCCATGTTCATTCTAAATCCTCTCAAGTTGACAACCAGATATTACCCATCACAAGTGCACTCCTTGTCAACCTCAAACCTACCATTTAAAAACAATTTATTTGCATGCATGTGTGCCATGTGTGTAGGGGGCATCAGGATCTCTTGCTGAGATCAAATGCCTGTCTGGCTTTATGTGGGTGGCTCGGGAATTGAATCTGGGCCCTCTGGCTTTGCAAGTAAGTGCTGCCTTGAACCACGAAGCCACCTCCCCATGCCCAAGCTTAACTCTTTCAAGCCACAACGTTTCATGGCCATGTCAGAATGCAGACTGTACCCAGTCCAACTTCAAAAGCTCCCATAGTCTTGATGGGTCATAACACTGTTCAATAGTGCAAAAGTAGAGTCTCTTCTGAAACTGGAGCACACGTCATAAAAAAATTTTATGAGAATGACTTGGCGCACCACAGCCTCCAGACACTGAAACTGAACTCCAGACACATGTGCCATCTTGTGTGCATGTGTGGCCTTGTGCATGCATCATCTTGTGCGTCTGACTTATGTGGGCTCTGGGGAGTTGAACATGGGTCCTTAGGCTTTGCAGGCAAGGGCCTTAACTGCTAAGCCATCTCTCCAGCCCATGGGGTACCCTTTTAACTGTGAGCTCCTATAGCATCAGAGAACAAGCTATCTACTTCAACACGCATCAGCACGAAGGGAACGATGTAGGCCTATCAAGGAATGATCAGACCAAAGCAACATGGAAGCCCAGCAGGGACTGACGATGAAATCGGGCTCGAAGGCTTGGGGAGCTCCACCCCTCCAGCTGTGTTGCCTTGCAGCCTCTGGCACGAGCCAAATCCTTCCTTCCCAAGCCCACTGTTCTTGGCAGGGCACCCATATAGCCCTGGCACCTCTAACATCCTGAAGTCTCCACTGCAACTTACGGTTCACCTTCACAGCTTCCTGAAGCCCCATCATGAGCTGAGCTTATAAGATCCACCTTTTTCTCGGCCTCCTGGTTGTTTAAACTCCCACCACAAGGGCCTATTAAGCTCTGTCTACAGCAGTGTAAGAATTCTCTAGTCCAAAGTTCCAAATCCTTCCAAATTCCTCCCATAAATCAGTTCCAAAAGACTAAAAACACACAGTCAGGTTTGCTGTACCAACAGTGCCACTTCTCAGTACCAATTTTCTGTATCAGTTAATTGCCATAGTCAGCAAAATGCTCAGTCAGACTCATCTTAGGGGAGGGCAGGGTCGAGTCCATCCAGGCTGGGAAAGCACGCAAGGGGCAGGATAGCAGTCGCAAATCATGACATCGGTGGGGAGGAGAATATGACACTGCCCTAAGTTTGGATTCCTTCCTCCTTCAATTAATCTAATCTAGAAAATCCCTCACAGACTCACCAAGAGGTTTGTTTCCATGGTGATTCTAAACCCTGTCAAGTTGACAACCAGAGATCAACCATCGTGGTGGTCAACAACACTTGCTGTGCAAGCCTGCACACGTCTGTACCCCAGCATGCCTCTGGCAATGGGAGGTGGAGACAGGAGAATCCCAAAGCTTGTTGGCCAGCTTGCCTGGTGCCTGCAGAGGCAAACAATCATGCTGTCTCCTGAACAAGATGACAATCACGGGCTTATGTCCCAAGGTGGTTCTCTTATTGTCACATGCATACCACTGCATCTGTTCACCCACATAAACACACCCAGCAAACAGACAGACTCACATGACCAGGAAGAGCGTTCCCCCCAGCAAGGACGGCTATCATGAGAACGATGAAAGCAGGCTGGAGATGGCTGAGCTATGCAAGCATGGGGGCTGGACTTCAGATCATCACCAGCACCCACAAAAATGCCTACTGGAGTTCTATGTGCTCATATTCCCAAAGATGGGGAGGCAGAGACGGGGGGAGCCTGGGCTTGCTGACCAGCTAGTCTACTTGAACTGGTCAGTCCCTGGTTCACAGAGACACTGACTCAAAAACATAAGGTGGAGAAGCAACAAGAAGCAGACACCTGATGTGACCTGGTCCTCACCCACATACCACACAAAGACAGGTGTAAATGCACACATATGCTAACATCCATACACACATGCAACAAAACCAAAAAAGGATGAGGAGCTGGAGAGATGGCTTAATTGTTAAGGTCTTTTGCCAGTGAAGCCTAAGGACCTAGGCTCAATTCCCCAGGGCCCGTGTAAGCCAGAAGCACAAGGGGGTGCATGCATCTAGAGTTCACTTGCAGTGGCTGGATGCCCTGGCATGCCCATTCTCTCCATCGACCTCTCTCTCTCTCTCTCACACACACAATCGCTCTCACAATACATGAATAAAAGTTTAAAATACAGGCTGAGGGCTAGAGGGATGACTTAGTGGTTAAGGCGCTTGCCTGCGAAGCCTAAGGTTCCAGGTTCGATGCACATGATGGCATAGGTGTCTGGACTTTGTTTGCAGTGACCAGAGGCCCTGGCACACCCATTCTCTCTCTCCTTTTCTCTCTCTCAAATAAATTTGAAAAAATTAAAAATAGGTGGAAACTGCCTAAAAATGAAGAAAAATGAAGTCATGAAATTTGCTGGAAAATGGATGGGTCTGGAAAGGATTATATTTAGTGAGGTAACCCAGGGCCATAAAGCCAAATGTCACATGTTAATAGGAATCAGACTCAGTAAGCTAGAAAATGGATATAAAAGAAATAAAAACAGAGGGAGGGGACTTAATAGGATGGTATTGTATATATGTAAGTAGAAGAACAGATTAATGGGGGTGAAAAGGCCTAAGGGAGGTCAGGGGAAGAGATTGGGTAAAGGAAAGGTGGAGGGAGGGCTAACCAAAATCTAAGAGGACATAAATAAGTCAGATGGAAACCTACTTTTCTGGACAATGGAACACTCAGAAGCCATAGATTGTGAATAGAAAATTTTCAGTGTCAGGGATGGGATACCTTCCAGTGAGTTGTTGGCCAGAGAGGTCACTGATAACCCCAAAACATTACAGGCCATTGCTGAGGCCCTTGGTTTCCCACCAGGAATAGATGGTAGGACCCTATTGCTGAAGACTCCACATAATTAAGTGGCAAGTTCACTGAGAAATTCTGCTGTTACCTGAGCTGAAAGCCTCCTCCATGTGGACCACTGACACAAAGCTGGAAAAAGCTACGCTGCATGCAGTTCAATGGGAGAGAGAAAACACCAGTGAAGATACTCAACAGGGAACACTGCAAGCTTTAAATTTGGTCAGCCAGGACAAATGAGCCAATGGGTGCAATAGTGGCATGTCTATTATGGGGAAAACCAACCACTCTCTAATTGGACTGGAGGCCCGCTCCATGGGACGGAACATATCCCTGATACTGAAAATCTATAACAGGGGTAGTCATGAGCCCTAGGGGTGTAAGGTCTGCTGGTGTCTGGCTAAATGTATATAATACGCTCACGAAACTGGCCAGTAAGCACTTCTCTTAATGTCCACACCCATATATTAATGCTACTCTAACTTTTGGTTAGAGAAGCTTCTCTTTTCAGATGGCAATGACTTTGGGATGACTCAGAAGACACCATGGTGCTGAGAAGAAGTGACAGAGGAGTGCTCAGCACTGAAACATCTCTATCACACCTTCCAAGGCTCAGGGTCCATTACGAAAGAGGTGGCGGAAAGAATGTAAGAGCCAAAGGAAGGGTAGGACTCCTTACAGCGTGTTCCTCCAGACACAAAATGGCCTGGATATCCATGACCTCACAGTGCCTGACACTACCTACACAAGACCATCATAACAGGAGGAAAAGATCATGACATCAAAATAAAAGAGAGACTGATTGAGAGGGGGAGGAGATATGAGAGTGGAGTTTCAAAGGGGAAAGTGGGAGGAGGGAGGAAATACCATGGGATATTGTCTACAGTTGTGGAAGTTGTCAATAAAAAACAAATTTAGAGCCGGGTGTGGTGGCGCATGCCTTTAATCCCAGCCCTCAGGAGGCAGAGGTAGGAGGATCGCCATGAATTCAAGGCATCTTGAGACTACATAGTGAATTCTAGGTCAGCCTGAGCTAGAGTGAGACCCTACCTCGAAACCACCACCACCCAAAATAAATAAAAAATGAAAAAAATAAAAAAATTTAAAAAACAGGCTGAAACTGTCAAGTGCTGATGAGGACATGGAGAGCGAGGATGTGGGGAACAGGGACATGGGAGTTCCTTACAACTGTCAAGGGAACAGAAGTCAGCATGGAAAAGAGTCGAGCAAATAGGACTACCATGTGACCCAGGATCCTGATATTGGCCACCCTCCCCCACAGAAGGAAGGACACATGTCAACAGGGCAAAGGGCATTTCTGAGGACAGCACTGTGGTGTAGAAGGCTGCAGCCATTCCCTGAAGACCAGAACAAGACAAAAGTCCACTTTCACTATCTCGAATCAACAGATTGCCACAACAATTAGATAAGACAATAAATAAATAAATAAACAAACAAACAAAAGGCATCCACTCTCTAAAAGAAGCTGCTCCAGTCACAGATGCCAACACAAGCATGTCAAATTATCTGCAGCAAAGGAAGCCCTGTGATAAGCTACAGACGGCGCGTGCAGAAATTCGGCTCACTTCACACACTAGCGTTGCGCACGCTGACAGTTACGACTCCCCCTGAAATAGCATCAATAAGGGACAAACACTCGGGCATACATCTATGCACGGAGGCCTGAGATTATCCTGTGAGCGTTGCCAAAAGGAGCTAAAGAAAACCCAGATGAATGCCGACATTAGCATTGGGGACAGGCTAACTTAATGATGATGACAGAGGCAGAAAAATGGCCCAGAAAACTGGTGGGTGCACCTGTGCCTGGAGATGCAAACCCTCCCTGAAGGGGAGCCTCAGGGGAACGAGGGCCAGAGACAGATGGGATTATTGTAATACGTTCATATATAAATTCCCCTCCCCCCTTTTTTTTGAAAAAAAAAAAAAAAACAAGTTGCAAGATGTGCCTCCTCCAAGCCTTCTGCAAAGCCACAGTGATCAAAGGTGGACCTGAGCCCTTAAACGGCACTGGCCCAGCAGCATAGTGCTGAATTAAGATGTGTCAAAAACTGCAATGCTGACAAGCCCCAGGGGGAAACTACTACTGTCGTCTGGCAAAATGCATGTATTATGACCACCAAACTGCCTTCGAAACACTTGTTTATGCCCATAAATGCCACTTTCTCTTTTGGTTAGAAAAGCGTCTCTTTTCAGATGGTGGTGACCACTAAGGTGACTCAAAAATGGCCAAAGTGCCGAGAAGAAGTGACAGTGGAGTGTTCATCCTGAGACATGGCTGTCACACCCTCCAAGGCTCATCAATCACTGCAGAAGAGGTGGCAGAAAAAATGTACAGGCAAAGAAAGGAGAGACCTCCTTACAATACTGTCTTCCCCACACAAAAGTGGCCATGGGATTCATGACTTTAGCTAATTCGTGACTTATAAAGCCTGCTGGCCCAGGGATGATTCCCCAGTACCTTTATAAGCCAGATGCACAAAGTGGCCCATATGTCTGGAGTTTGTTAGCAGGAGGCCCTGGCAGGCTCACTGTCTCTCTAATAAACAAATATTTAAAAAAAACAATAGAAGATAAACTAATTAGAACAAAAGAAGGGATTCAGTGAGGGGGGATTTGGGGTGGGAAAAGGGAGCGTGTTGGAAGGAATTATGATCATGGTATAGTGTCTGTATTTATGGAAGTTGTCAAGAGAGTAAACAAAATAAATAAATGAAGGTGTTGACATACTGAGGGGCCACATGACAGTACATGCTGGCCAAGAGCAGATCACGGGGCTGGGAGAAGAGTGGCAGGACGGGGACGGGGACGAGGTGCTTGTAAAGGTAGAGTGGACCTGGGAGCGGACGGGATCCTTCATACTGGGGGAGTGTCCACAACACACAGAGGAAATGTCTGAGCCAACGCGCAGGAGCTGCCCATCCCCATGCTACGGAACCGGAAGAGATTCCCTCGGAAAGGAGCAAGACCGGCTGCCCCCACCGCTGCTGCTCAGTGGATCACCTTGCGTGATTAAAAGTCACAGAATGGGGGCTGGGGAGATGCACACACGTTAAAGGCACTTGTTTGCAAAGCCCAATGACCCGGGTTCAATACCCCACTGACCATGAAAAGCCAGATGCACAAAGCAGAGCACACACCTGGAGCTTGTTTGCAGTGGCAGGTGGGCCTCTCTCTCTCAAATATATATTTAAAAATCATAAAATGGGACTGGGAGATGACTTAGTGGGTAGTCCTTGTTTCACAAGCATGAGGACCTGAGTTCAATCCCAAGAACCAACAAAAAAGCTAGAGGGGGCTGGAGAGATGGCTTAGCGGTTAAGGCGCCTGCCTCCTAAGCCTAAGCATGCTGGTTCCAGTCTCCAGGTCCCACGTTTAGCCAGACGCAAAGTGACACAAGGGCGCAATGCTGCACTTGACCACAAGGGGGCGCGCATCTGGATTTCATTCGCAGCAGCTGAGAGGCTGCTGGCGCACCCATCTCTGTCTTCCTCTCCCTCTCTGTCTTTCTCTGAAAGAAGAAAAAAAAAAAGCTAGAGAGCTGAAGAGATGGCTCTGCACTTAAGGCATTTGCCTGCAACGCTGCAAAGCCTAATGGCTTGGGTTTCTTCCCCAAGTATGGAAAGCCAGATGTACAAAGTGGCACATGCATCTGAAGTTCGTTTGCAGTGGCTGGAGGCCCTGGTGCTCCCATTCTCTCTATGCTTGCAAATAAATAAAGAAAGAATTTAATTAAAAGCTGGGCAAGGTGGCACACACCTGTAGTCCCATTGCTGGGCAGGCAAAACAGCGAAGCCCCTGGGGTTTTTCACTAGGCAGCCAGTTCACTCTAACTGGAGACTTTATGTCAATAAAGGTGGATGCCACCTGAGGAAAACCAGCGTGCAAGACTGTCCTCTGGCTGTCACATGTATACACAGGAACACATACACACACAAATACATACACACAAACAAAATGCACAGAAAAAAGACAGCTTTAATATACAATAGCTAAAGTCATGCAGAATCCAGTTATGGAGTGCACGTGCACGTGCACACACACACACACACACACACATACATTAGCTGGGACAGGGACGGGGTGTACTGGGGAAGGGAGGAGGGATGTCAGGTATGGACCTGTGACTAAATAGCTGAGAGAAGCAAGTTATAGAGAAGTTCACTGTGGGTCACAGTCCAGAGGGCTCAGCCCAGTGCCGTGGAGAGGGCGCTCAGCTTGTGGCCTGGGAGCTTGTGGAAGGTCGGGATACGGGAACTTGGGCTAGAAGCATGCATAACGCCTGCCCCTAGTGCCCACCTAAAGGTTCCAGGAAGTCTACAAACAGGGCCACCAGCTGGTGATCTGGGGCTACATGTGTGAGCCTATGGGGGGCGGGTGTTTCACACAAACCATCACAAGAACGGAGGTGGGAAGAGTGTGTCCCTGAGGCCTTCAGAATGGGACACGTGGTGACGGTGAAGGGACAGCAGATGACCTCTCCACTGCTCGGAAGTCTGCGGAGGATGCGCTGTATCCTGCCTCTCTCATGGAAGACCGGCATCGCCCCACCAGAAAGTGAATTCACTCGGCTGTTTGGAAACCAGGCTTCACTGGAGGGTCTCTAAAACCTGCCTCCGGTTCTGTGACAATGCAGCATGCACACTCTGGGCCGGGCCAGGAAGTAAAACAGCAGCTGTGGGCCAGTCCTGGTCACAGGTGCTGATGGAGAGGCTGCCATTGCCTTCAGGTGTGGAGTGGAACCAGACTCCAGCCAGCAAACAGTCGTCCAAGACACAAAGTGCTACTACAATGTAAGTCAGTCGGTCCACAGTCTGCTCAGAACACTTCTTTACAGCTGAAAGTCCCAAACCACTCAAACCACAGAAGTGGGGAATTGACTATGAGGTGGAACCAGATACACAGTAAGAGGGCTGGGGGTGTGGCTCAGTGGTAGAGCTCCTGCCTAGAATCCCCCAGTGAGGGACTGGGGTGTGGCTCAGTGGTAGAGCACCTGCCTAGAATCCCCCAGTGAGGAGCTGGGGGCGTGGCTCAGTGGTAGAGCACCTACCTAGAATCCCCCAGTGAGGGGCTGGGGTGTGGCTCAGTGGTAGAGCACCTACCTAGAATCCCCCAGTGAGGGGCTGGGGTGTGGCTCAGTGGTAGAGCACCTGCCTAGAATCCCCCAGTGAGGGGCTGGGGGCGTGGCTCAGTGGTAGAGCACCTGCCTAGAATCCCCCAGTGAGGGGCTGGGGTGTGGCTCAGTGGTAGAGCACCTGCCTAGAATCCCCCAGTGAGGGGCTGGGGTGTGGCTCAGTGGTAGAGCACCTGCCTAGAATCCCCCAGTGAGGGGCTTGGGGTGTGGCTCAGTGGTAGAGCACCTGCCTAGAATCCCCCAGTGAGGGACTGGGGTGTGGCTCAGTGGTAGAGCACCTGCCTAGAATCCCCCAGTGAGGGGCTGGGAGCATGGCTCAGAAGCTGGGCACTTGCATAGATTTCTGACACCCTGGTTTCATCCCCAGCACTCCTGACATTTGTTAAGTTATGAAAGGTCTGTGAAAGCACGGGAAAGTGCAGGACAACATGAAGCATGTTGCAGATGCAAATGATATGCTTCATAAAAAAAAAAAAAAAAAAAGGGCTGAGGTGATGGCCCAGTGTTTAAAGGTTGCTTACAGAGCCTGCTGGCTCAGATTCAATTCTTCAGTACCCATAGATAAAGCCAGATGCAAAACAGTGGCACGCCAGCCAGGCGTGGTGGTACACACCTTTAATCCCCATACTTAGGAGGCCAAGGAAGGAGGATCACTGTGAGTGATCTGAGCCTGAGACTAATAGTGAATTCCAGGTCAGCCTGAGTGTGAGAAAGACCCTACCTCGAAAACAAACAACAACAACAAAGTGGCTCGTGCATCTGGAGTTTGTTTGCAGTGGCAAGAGGCCCTGGTGCTCCCATACGCGTAAACACACACACACACACACACACACACACACACACACATTCATACATAAATCATACAAGCTGGGTATGGTGGTTGTGTACCTTTAATCCCAGCACTCAAGGAGGCCAAGGCTGGAGGAAACAAGTTCAAGGCCAACCTGGGCTACATAGTGAGACAGTTTCTAAAAACCAAACACAACAACGACAGCCCACCACAAAGAACAGGAACAGAATGTTGGCTGAGAAGAACAGTGGGGACAGGCATGCATACTTCATACACACTGCTGAAACAAGACTGAAAGAATCCTCCCTTTCCTGAGCCCTGAAGACAGAAAATAGAAGGAACAACACACACACACACCCCTCTATCCCTCGTCCATCTGCTTACACCTAAGTTGGCCTGGGAATGCCTTTGTTGTGAGCGTTTTAACTCCCAGTGCTTCTCCAGATGTTGACGGTGCTGCTTGACATTTCCAGTTGGTTAAGATTCAGAAGAGGAAGCAGGGTGTGGTGGCGCACGCCTTTAATCCCAGCACTCGGGAGGCAGAGGTAGGAGGATCGCCGGAGAGTTCAAGGCCACCCTGAGACTACAGAGTGAATTCCAGGTCAGCCTGGACCAGAGTGAAACCCTACCTCGAAAAACCAAAAAAAAAAAAAAAAAAAAAAAAAAAAAAAAAAAGATTCAGAAGAGGGGACATGGCTTCATGAAGCCTGGTGCTCCCACTGTAGCAGAGGGTGTCCCTGGCCTCCTGCCTCCACCTCTTGGTGCTGGGATTATAGGTGTCTGCTGGTGTGGAGGGCATGAATGAACCGCTGATGGGAGGTGGCACTCCTGTAATAGCCTCCGTGGCCACCCGTTTCATCCCGACACATTTCTCTGTGCACCTGTCAGCTCTGCTGCCATGGTGCCCTTTAATACCCCGCCCCCATCAAGCAGCCTCTCTAGTTTCTTTCCTCAGCCTCATTTCCTTCTCACCTCCTCCTTCTTTGCTTTAGTCCGAGATGTCTTTTGCCCTCCAGGGGTTCTGTGCTGCCAGCTCCTGGTGCCGAGCTAGCGGAGCCTGAAGGGTTGACGTGTGCATTTGCACGACCACTCTTGTGCTCAACTTTCCTTGCACATTACCCTTTGGATACACAGGTGGCTCCGAAGCATGCTCCTGATTTCCACAAGGCCAGATTTCTCTGCTGCGACTTCTCGTGGAGCTCACTTTGTGGCCACTCTGCATGCATTGAGCACTTGGGTTTATTTATGACCCAAGAAACGGCTGTCTGTGCGGAATGTTCCTGATGCATCTGAAGGGGCTTGGCCCACACTGATGGGGCTCTGGTGGAGGGGACAATCGGATCCATGCCCAGGTATTCTACTAACTGCAGACTGGTGCCAGAGTTCTCAGCCTCTAGTTGAGACCTGTCTGTCACCTCCTGCGCCTACAACCACAGGGAGTGGTACGAGCTCTGACCGAGCACCCAGCACAGGCTATGGGCTGAGCCCGTCCATCTTCTGATGCCTGTGATGCAGGTGGAATGGAGGCTCAGCACCCTGGACAAGACCAGAACATCCTCTCCAAAGAACATTGGGCCAGGACAAGAAACCCGAAGATGCCAGCTGTGGGAGTGGCTGCAAATGGCCCAGCCAGGCTCACCTAGTGAGCTCACCCAGACAAAGGACTCCCTCAGCTCCCTGGAGCACATTCCTAAGGACACACAGATGTGACTAGAGGGTGCCCCACTGGCCCTGGAGGACAGCCAATCTCTCCAGTGTCTCCAGCCAGGGCAACCCTTAGCCCTCAGACCCCTGGGAATGCTGGTGCAGGGTGGGGCCCAGCAGGCAGCGAGCACAACTAGAATTGGAGGGGCTGTGGAGTGTGACTAACAGGAGCAGCCCAGACACAAGAGCCCCTGGCATTGCCACAGGTCCACCCAGCTGCTAAATCCGCAAGCATTTAGGATTTTCTGGAGCTGCGGTCTGACAGCAGAGGTAACGAGCCCAGATTTGTTCCAGGCGAAAGGTCTTCATCTGCTGCCACTTAGCTCGGCACTGCCACTTCCCAGCGGAGAAGGACGGGTGATGCTGCCGGTGCGCGTGGCTCACGGCACTAAGCACATGTGCAAAGCTGCCCCACCCTCCGTGGACTGCTGGACACAGCGCTCAGGGACACAGTTGTGAGCATCGGGCAGGCTGACTGAGGCAGGCCCACAAGTCAACTGGCTTCCTCTGAGATAAGCACTTCGAAGCAGCTCTGCAGGACAGACACTTCACAATAGGGAGGCGGATCAAAGGCAGAAGTGGACCCTTGTTCAAAGAGAGTGGCTTTGCTGTCTGCCCGGCCCTGGCCTGGCTACAGGAGAGCACTCCATGATACATGGGTTCATGCCACCAGTGTGGTGCCCTTGGGAGAGTTGGGGTCTGAAGATACAGATCCTCGGTGATGGCCTTCAGCAGGCCAAGACCCTTCCCAAGCCAGAGGGGCTGCCTGATAGCCCAGGAGTCACTTTGAGATGCCGAGATCTACTGTGACATGGTGGGGAACTGAGGCACAATAACAACCCTACGCACACATACGTGACATGTGCCTGCTGTGAATCAGCTGGAAGGCAGGGACAAATGGGAACAGAAGGGAAATGTCAGCAAGGATGGGCTGCTTGGAGGCAGAAGGCCACCCCTGTGGGCAAGGGCAGAGCAGAGAGCTCACAGCGAAGCTAGGTACATTTCCTTCTTGTGCTTTTCTGTTTTTTTTGAAAGAGAGAAAGAGAGAATTGGCATGCCAGGGCCTTAACCACTGCAAATGAACTTGACATGTTTGCCACCCTGTGCGCATGTACCACACATCTGGCTAACATGGGTTCTGGGGTGTCAAACCTGGGTCCTTAGGTTTTGCAGGCAAGCACCTCAACAGCTGCGCCATGTCTCCAACCCTTGTTTCTGAGTTTCACTCTATACCAGCTGGCCCCGAACTCACTCTGTAGTCCCCCGCTGGCCTCGAACTCACAGTGATCCTCTTACCTCTGCCTGGGATTAAAGGCATGTGCCACCAAGCCCAGCAAGAAACACATTTTCTCCTGTGTGCTCCAATCAAGCCCGTCAAGTGGAGGCCCTGCTCACCTGAGGTTCCCTGTCACACATGTCGGGACCACAGCAGCCACCCAGAAGCTGGTACCTGGGGAGAGCAGGCTCCCCTCCATTGTCCTGGGCAGGAAGATGGAAGCACTCAGAGTGAGGGGCGGTGCCTCCCACACAGCCTGCAAATGCACAGTGAAGCTGACCCAGCTCTCGTCACCACGGCTGTGCTTGGAAAGGACAAGGTAAGGACGGGAGGCTTTGATCTCAGTGTGGAAGATGTCCCTTTTTTTCAAAGTAAAAGGAAGACAGAGAGGGAGTGTGTGTGTGTGTGTGTGCACACATGCACGTGCACGCCCCGTGTAAACATGTGCAGAGGCCAAAGGAGGAGGCTGGGTGTCTTATTTCCTAGAGATGGCGTCTCTCACGGAACCTGGAGCTCCTTGTTTGTCTACTAGACTGGCTGACTAGCAAGCCCAGCAACGCTCTTGTCTCTGCCCTCCTCAGCTCAGCTCTAGGGCTCCAGGCGTGCACAGCCATGCCTAGCTTTTAACCTGGGTACCAGGAATTGAACACAGGTCTTCATGCTTGCATTACAAGCACTCTTACTCTCTGAGCCATCTCCATAGAACAAAACAAAATTTAGGGCTGGAGGGATGGCTTAGCAGTTATGGCATTTGCCTGCAAAGCCAAAGGACGCAAGTTCCATTGTCTAGGACCCGCGTTAGCACAAGGGGTTTCACGCATCTGGAGTTCGTTTGCAGTGGCTGGAGGCCCTGGCATACCCATTCTCTGTCAAATAAATAAATAAATAGAATAAAAATTTTTTAAATCAATTGTTATTTATTTGACAGAAAGAGGCAGAGAGAGGAGAGAGAGAGAATGGGTGCCCCAGAACCTCCAGTCACTGCAAATGAACTCCAGACGTGTGAGCCCCCTTGTGCATCTGGCTTACATGAGTCCTGGGGAATAGAACCTGGGTCCTTTAGCTTTACAGGCAAGCACCTTAACCACTAAGCTAGCTATCTCTCCAACCTCCTAAAAAAATTTAAATCAACAAAATCGATGTCAGTCTCCCCAAATGTGACGTGCTCAGGCTTCAGGGAGGAGAGGCCGTGGATAGCAGGGTGGCCATGAGGAGCAGAGGCGTTGGATCCATGCAGTCCTGGTGAGCCCAAGGCTATACCCGCCTCCACCTAAATCCAACCTCTGCCCACCAGCTGATGAAATGGCTCCCAGGGGCTGGGGACTTAGGGCCACCTGCCTGGGCAGAAACTCAACATCCTGCTGTGTGAGGCACCAACTGGGCCAGCATCTCCTTCAACAGGCAGGGAGACTCGTGTGCTCATACTGTCCTGGGCTGTGTGCCCTTAGGACCTGACCAGGCCTCAAGGTCTAATTCACAGGCCCTGATCTGGCTCTCTGAGTGCTCAGCCACCCACGTTCTATCCGGGTCGTTGTCACAGAACAGAGGGACACACAGAGAGAAGCCAGCCTGATGCTCTCTGCCCAGACGCAGCCCCTTCCGCTGGGACAGGTCTCTGCAAACACTCTCCCAGCCTGGCCTGGCGTCAGCGATGGCTGACAGTGAAATCGGATGATGGTGCCCTTCTACTTGAAAACATCAGTGGTTTCCCGCCAATCACAGGACAAAATCCAACCACTAGCCTGGGCTGTGCTGGGGGGCAGTAGTCTATCCTCCAGCACACAGATGTGTATCCTGTGTGGGGGGGGGACCCCAGGCTCCAGCTCTTATAACATTGCTGCACTCCTCCTCCATCTGTAATTACACAGCCACGAGTCCCTGTGAATAATGCCCCCCAAGTCCCTATTAAGCTGTGACATGATGGAGACAGCATGCATCTCTACTAACCGTTCCATCATCCTCCCGCTCGGCTCTGCCAGGGCCCATGGCAAACACATGTCGGAAGGAATGTAAACAAATAGCTCTGAGCCTGGCAGTCCCCAGAGAGTTACAGACAAGCCCAGGGCCCTGTGTGAGAAGATCTTTGGAAGTGAGGGGACACCGCCAACTGAAAAGGGACCCTTACTGTCACTCCCCCAAACACTTGCTGGCTCAACAGGCCAGAGGCAACATACAGCTTTTCTTACTTTTATCTCAACAACCCCACAGAGCAGAGGGTCACCTGGCCTTTACCAATGCAGATAACAGGTAGCATGACAGTGCCATTCCCTCACAGTGGCAGCATTCCCACAGCACTGGGCCTCAAGGGGCCCAGCCAGAGAGAACTGCTCTCACCCCACCTCCGTGCCATTGCACCAAGGAGCCAGGCAGGTGTCTGCAAAGCTGTGCTGGTGCCAGCCCATCTCCCCTCCCCGGCCAGCAGCGGCTCCTGGGCTGTGACACCCTGGACACGAAGCTCCTGGTCTACAGACACTGGGCAAGGGAGGTCTTGCAGGGTGAGGCTGCCCTGTTCTACTGGCTCTGCATGCATGGCTGCCATCCCCCACAAATGCCCAGGTGACTGGCAGCAACTCCACAGCCAGCTCTAGCAGAGGTCGGAATAGCAGGGCCAATGTGGGGCAGGGGAGAACCAGGAAGGGCAGCTCAGAGCCCAACTCATGTCACTGAGTGTCTTCCATACAGATACCATACGTCCCAGGGCACAGGGAATAACAAACGAAGAAGGGCCCTGCACGGTGTCTGCTTACTGACAACCCCAGGCTCGGGTGAGGGAGTGAGAGGACGAGGAAAACCTGAGGGAAGGCAGAGCAGCCTCCAGTCATGCATGAAGGTCCCGAGGGCATGCTGTGAGGAATTCTCTGAAAGATGCTTTGCCTCAACACAGCACTGCCCACAGGCTGCACGGCTGCATCCAGAGCTGGCGCACATGACATGCGAGGGGCTGCTCTGCTGTCTCCTGTTGCTGCCAGCAGACAGCTCTCTAGCCCCTGACGCTGTGACAGGAGTGGCTGCTCCTCCAGAGCGAATAGGATGAGTGCTGGAAGTGACACTGGAGATGACCCAGCCTGATGGAAGTAAGTGTCTCACAAAGAAGGGGTCAGGGGGACAGAGTGTGACAGAAATAAATGCCTTCAGGAGGCTGGGCCTGGCCAGACTTGCTGCTGGGAATGAAGTGTGAGGCAGCCAGCAGGTGCCAGGGCCGGGCGTACCTGAGCGCATCCACTTCCTCTCTGCAGAACAGGAAGCTTGCCTCCCCAGTGCTGGGCTGTGACTTCAGCATCTTCAGCTCCATCTCCAGCTACAGGACAGAGGACAAAGCGTCAGCAGGTACAGGGGAACATGGCCCTGGCCACACCCAGCCCCGAAGCCCTGAAACCAGCACCCAAACATCACCAGACCCCAGGCTGGGGAGCCGGGGCGGCGCTGTTTGCTGGTCATCCTGAGCCTGGAATGGCCAGGCTACAAGGCATTCTATGTTGTGCCAACACTGCCCTCTCCCCTGGCACTTCTGTCCGTAGATTAGCTGGAGGTGCAGTGTTTGGGGGCCTGCTGAGGAGAGCTGCTGGGAGCTTTGGGACAGAGCCACGTCCCATGCTCACACAGAGCAACCCTGATTCAGATGGAGCCGCATGAAGGCCTGCGGAGGGCAGGTCTGCAAGATGTTCTAGAACACCTGCTAGGAGGGTGGGTAGCAGGCTTTAGAGAGCGCTGGGCATGGAGCCCACAACTGGGCTTTAGCAGGCAGGCCTGGAGGAAAGTGGTCAGCTGCTGGACCAGTGGACTCCCGGACACCTTGTGACACTCAGCCAAGCAGACCCCTGCTGCTCAGGTGTCCCCAGGCCTCCCGCCGACAGACAGACACATACTACAGCATTCTAAAGACCCCGAGGGCAGTGACCTACAAGAAATGCTGAGCCTCCCCAGGGACTGCAGGTCAGCATCAGCCTGCAGCCGAGGCACCAACCACCCGCAGACCAGCCTCAGACACACTACTTGGCTGGAGTTCCCCGCCAGACGACGCCCTGACGCTGGGCCTGCCAGCTTCCAGTCAGCTTCCTCAGACATTCGCTACAGCCAGGCAGGGCCAGCCAGGACAGGGCATTCCACATGAATCCCTAACGCTAGGCAGCTCTCGAGGAGGGTACATGCACACACAGGCGAGCAACACCCATTGCAGAGAAGTCACCTCTTCCAGACAGGGTTTGTGCACTGGCAGCCATCACTTTTCAGTCCAGGGAGCACAGCCCCCCTAAAACGGGCTGTGCTGAACGCACTTTCTCTTTTCTTTTTGCTGGGGATGGTGGTGAGGCAGGAAGGCTACTTCATGACATTTCAGTAAGTGGCCTGTTTAGAATTTCCCTTTTGGAGCTAGGCGTGGTGGTGCACACCTTTAATCCCAGCACTCAGGAGGCAAAGGTAGGATCACCATGAGTTCAAGGCCACCCTGAGACTACATAGGGAATTCCTGGTCAGCCTGGGCTACAGCAAAGCCTTACCTCACTTTTCTGGTGTTGGTAGATGATGCCCAATTTTCTAGGAAAATGAGACTCTATTTTTGGTGTTTCTATTTATTAAAGGAAGGGGTAGTATAATTCATACTTCTTTTGACAGCCTTCATGTGGAAACCAGATCCCTTTTATTTTTTAATCTGTCATTTAGCTTACAGTGTAGGCATGACCTGGGTGTGCAGCCTGTGTTTTATTCCCTCCCTTCCTCCCTTTTTCTACCCTTCTCTGTGTCTGTCTCTCTTTGTGACACTGAAGACTGAGCCTGGGGCCTGGGCTTGCTAAGAAAGCCCTCCACTATGAGCCACATCACCTGCTGTTTTTCTATTTATTTGCTTTGAGCTCACTATGTTGCCAGGCTGGCTTTGAGCTCCAGATCCCACAGCCTGGGCCTCCCAAGTAGCTGGTACAACAGGTGCCACACACCTGGTATGATGTGAGGTATATTGTTAAGTTAAATTGTCAAGTCCTGTTCCTGCTTGTTGACCCTGGAAACTGGGTAACCTGACCCCCACAAGCATGTGTGCAGCCCGAAGACTGAAAACACTGCCACCCTGAGAACAGCGCGACACTACACCAGTGTCTAGGAAGCTGACGGTGGGTCACTCTTGTTGCTCCCGCCGTGTGAAAACGCCTGTGGTGCGTTTTGGTTGTCGGACGGAGAGGAACCGAGCTGAACTGGATAGGAAATTTCTTCCCCGCCAGGCACCTTTCTTCATGCCGCAGGTGCTGTGCGGGCTGCTGCGAGGGAAATGCCAACATCCCACCCAGCGGTGCGTCTTGTATACTTCAAAACTAACCGGTCAGGCAAGACGTGCCCCCTCCTGCAAAAGTGGCATGGATGTTACGGGACTAACCAACAGATTGCTGGCATGTAAGCCTGGCCAAAAACCCATGGCCCAGGACAAGGCCCTACAGAGGAAACTACTTCTGGGGTGATGCCTGTCAAACTGCTTTCTAAATATCTACACAGGTTCTCATAAGATTAATGCCACGTGAAACCTTAACCACACAGGTTTCTTAGTACAACAGGCAGTGGTTAATGCGCAGATGCATCGCTGGCAAAACTGCTGAGAATGAGTGACCACTGTGGGCCAGCCCCTCCCAGGAAAGAGGGACAGAAGACTGTAAGAGTAGATGAGGAGGAGGGCTGCCAACTGTGTCTTCAGGAGAGGACATGGCTCTTGCACTCATGAACTCACAACAGCTGTGGTTTCCTGCACAAGACCTGTCAACAGCTCACCACCAACGGGGGATGGGCACAACGGGGGAAGGCAGGTTCAGCAGCAGTGCTGTAGCTACTGACAAGTTCCAATTCCACTGTCACCTCCCAGGAGCCAGCTTCTCCTGGGTATTCCTCCACCGTCACCTCCCAGGAGCCAGCTTCTCCTGGGTATTCCTCCACTGTCACCTCCCAGGAGCCAGCTTCTCCTGGGTATTCCTCCACCAGGAGCCAGCTCACCTCCTCCAGGAGCCAGCTTCTCCTGGGTATTCCTCCACCTCCCCCAGGAGCCAGCTTCTCCTGGGTATTCCTCCACACCTCCCAGGAGCCAGCTTCTCCTGGGTATTCCTCCACCGTCACCTCCCAGGAGCCAGCTTCTCCTGGGTATTCCTCCACCGTCACCTCCCAGGAGCCAGCTTCTCCTGGGTATTCCTCCACCGTCACCTCCCAGGAGCCAGCTTCTCCTGGGTATTCCTCCACCACCCTCCCAGGAGCCAGCTTCTCCTGGGTATTCCTCCACCACACCTCCCAGGAGCCAGCTTCTCCTGGGTAGCCTCCACCATCACCTCCTAGGAGCCAGCTTCTCCTGAGTATTCTCTGAGTATTCCCACCGTCACCTCCTAGGAGCCAGCTTCTCCTGAGTATTCCTCCACCGTCCTCCCAGAGTATTCCTCCACCGTCACCTCCTAGGAGCCAGCTTCTCCTGAGTATTCCTCCACCGTCACCTCCCAGGAGCCAGCTTCTCCTGAGTATTCCTCCACCGTCACCTCCCAGGAGCCAGCTTCTCCTGAGTATTCCTCCACCGTCACCTCCCAGGAGCCAGCTTCTCCTGAGTATTCCCACCGTCACCTCCTAGGAGCCACCTTCTCCTGAGTATTCCTCCACCGTCACCTCCCAGGAGCCAGCTTCTCCTGAGTATTCCTCCACCGGAGCCAGCTTCTCCTGGGTATTCCTCCACCGCCAGCTTCTCCTGAGTATTCCTCCACCGTCACCTCCCAGGAGCCAGCTTCTCCTCCTCCACCATTCCTCCCAGGAGCCAGCTTCTCCTGGGTATTCCTCCACCACCTCCTAGGAGCCACCTTCCCTGAGTATTCCTCCTCCACCATCACCCCCAGGAGCCACCTTCTCCTGAGTATTCCTCCACCGGAGCCAGCCTCCTGGGTAGCCCACCTCACCTCCTGGAGCCAGCTTCTCCTGGGTATTCCTCCACCATCACCTCCTCCCAGGAGCCAGCTTCTCCTGGGTATTCCTCCACCATCACCTCCCAGGAGCCAGCTTCTCCTGGGTATTCCTCCACCGTCACCTCCCAGGAGCCAGCTTCTCCTGAGTATTCCTCCACCATCACCTCCTAGGAGCCAGCTTCTCCTGGGTATTCCTCCACCATCACCTCCCAGGAGCCAGCTTCTCCTGGGTATTCCTCCACCGTCACCTCCCAGGAGCCAGCTTCTCCTGAGTATTCCTCCACCGTCACCTCCTAGGAGCCAGCTTCTCCTGAGTATTCCTCCACCGTCACCTCCTAGGAGCCACCTTCTCCTGAGTATTCCTCCACCGTCACCTCCTAGGAGCCAGCTTCTCCTGGGTATTCCTCCACCATCACCTCCCAGGAGCCAGCTTCTCCTGGGTATTCCTCCACCTCCCAGGAGCCAGCTTCTCCTGGGTATTCCTCCACCACCTCCTAGGAGCCAGCTTCTCCTGGGTATTCCTCCACCATCACCTCACCAGCTCTCAGGAGCCACCTTCTCCTGAGTATTCCTCCACCGTCACCTCCTAGGAGCCACCTTCTCCTGGGTATTCCTCCACCTCCCAGGAGCCAGCTTCTCCTGAGTATTCCTCCACCATCACCTCCCAGGAGCCACCTTCTCCTGGGTATTCCTCCACCGTCACCTCCCAGGAGCCAGCTTCTCCTGGGTATTCCTCCACCATCACCTCCCAGGAGCCAGCTTCTCCTGGGTATTCCTCCACCGTCACCTCCCAGGAGCCAGCTTCTCCTGAGTATTCCTCCACCGTCACCTCCCAGGAGCCAGCTTCTCCTGCGTATTCCTCCACCATCACCTCCCAGGAGCCAGCTTCTCCTGGGTATTCCTCCACCTCCCAGGAGCCAGCTTCTCCTGGGTATTCCTCCACCATCACCTCCCAGGAGCCAGCTTCTCCTGGGTATTCCTCCACCGTCACCTCCCAGGAGCCAGCTTCTCCTGGGTATTCCTCCACCGTCACCTCCCAGGAGCCAGCTTCTCCTGGGTCCACTTCCTCCAGGAGCTGGGTACCTCCTCCAGCTTCTCCTGGGTATTCCTCCACCGTCACCTCCCAGGAGCCAGCTTCTCCTGGGTATTCCTCCACCACACCTCCCAGGAGCCAGCTTCTCCTGGATTCCACCTCCCAGGAGCCAGCTTCTCCTGGGTATTCCTCCACCATCACCTCCCAGGAGCCAGCTTCTCCTGGGTATTCCTCCACCGTCACCTCCCAGGAGCCAGCTTCTCCTGGGTATTCCTCCACCGTCACCTCCCAGGAGCCAGCTTCTCCTGAGTATTCCTCCACCGTCACCTCCCAGGAGCCAGCTTCTCCTGGGTATTCCTCCACCGTCACCTCCTCCAGCTTCTCCTGGGTATTCTCCACAGGAGCCAGCTTCTCCTGGGTATTCCTCCACCACACCTCCCAGGAGCCAGCTTCTCCTGGGTATTCCTCCACCCACCTCCCAGGAGCCAGCTTCTCCTGGGTATTCCTCCAGCCAGATTCTCCTGAGTATTCCTCCACTGTCACCTCCCAGGAGCCAGCTTCTCCTGAGTATTCCTCCACCGTCACCTCCCAGGAGCCAGCTTCTCCTGGGTATTCCTCCACCGTCACCTCCCAGGAGCCAGCTTCTCCTGGGTATTCCTCCACCGTCACCTCCCAGGAGCCAGCTTCTCCTGGGTATTCCTCCACCGTCACCTCCCAGGAGCCAGCTTCTCCTGGGTATTCCTCCACCGTCACCTCCTAGGAGCCAGCTTCTCCTGAGTATTCCTCCACCGTCCACCTCCCCAGGAGCCACCTTCTCCTGGGTATTCCTCCACCGGAGCCAGCTTCTCCTGGGTATTCCTCCACCTCCCAGGAGCCACCTCCCAGGAGCCAGCTTCTCCTGGGTATTCCTCCACCGTCACCTCCCAGGAGCCAGCTTCTCCTGGGTATTCCTCCACCGTCACCTCCCAGGAGCCAGCTTCTCCTGGGTATTCCTCCACCGTCACCTCCCAGGAGCCAGCTTCTCCTGCGTATTCCTCCACATCCCAGGAGCCAGCTTCTCCTGAGTATTCCTCCACCGTCACCTCCTAGGGGCCAGCTTCTCCTGGGTATTCCTCCACCGTCACCTCCCAGGAGCCAGCTTCTCCTGGGTATTCCTCCACCTCCCAGTCACCTCCTGGGAGCCAGCTTCTCCTGGGTATTCCTCCACCACCTCCTAGGAGCCAGCTTCTCCTGGGTATTCCTCCACCGTCACCTCCCAGGAGCCAGCTTCTCCTGGGTATTCCTCTCCCAGGAGCCAGCTTCTCCTGTCACCTCCCAGGAGCCAGCTTCTCCTGGGTATTCCTCCACCGTCACCTCCCAGGAGCCAGCTTCTCCTGGGTATTCCTCCACCGTCACCTCCCAGGAGCCAGCTTCTCCTGGGTATTCCTCCACCTTCTCCTGGGTATTCCTCCACCGTCACCTCCCAGGAGCCAGCACCCTCCTCCACCATCACCTCCCAGGAGCCAGCTTCTCCTGGGTATTCCTCCACCATCACCTCCCTAGGAGCCAGCTTCTCCTGGGTATTCCTCCACCATCACCTCCTAGGAGCCAGCTTCTCCTGGGTATTCCTCCACCGGAGCCAGCTTCACCTCCACCCAGGAGCCAGCTTCTCCTGGGTATTCCTCCACCGTCACCTCCTAGGAGCCAGCTTCTCCTGGGTATTCCTCCACCGTCACCTCCTAGGAGCCAGCTTCTCCTGGGTATTCCTCCACCATCACCTCCCAGGAGCCAGCTTCTCCTGGGTATTCCTCCACCGTCACCTCCTAGGAGCCAGCTTCTCCTGAGTGTTCCTCCACCACCCTCCCAGGAGCCAGCTTCTCCTGGGTCCTCCACCTTCCCACCATCACCTCCCCCAGGAGCCAGCTTCTCCTGGGTATTCCTCCACCAAATCACCTCCCAGGAGCCAGCTTCTCCTGGGTATTCCTCCACCGTCACCTCCCAGGAGCCAGCTTCTCCTGGGTATTCCTCCACCGTCACCTCCTAGGAGCCAGCTTCTCCTGAGTATTCCTCCACCTCCCAGGAGCCAGCTTCTCACCCACCGTCCCTCCCAGGAGCCAGCTTCTCCTGGGTATTCCTCCACAGGAGCCAGCTTCTCCTGGGTATTCCTCCACCGTCACCTCCCAGGAGCCAGCTTCTCCTGGGTATTCCTCCACCATCACCTCCCAGGAGCCAGCTTCTCCTGGGTATTCCTCCACCATCACCTCCTAGGAGCCAGCTTCTCCTGCGTATTCCTCCACCTCCCAGGAGCCAGCTTCTCCTGGGTATTCCTCCACCATCACCTCCCAGGAGCCAGCTTCTCCTGGGTATTCCTCCACCGTCACCTCCTAGGAGCCAGCTTCTCCTGGGTTCCTCCACCACCCCGGAGCCAGCTTCTCCTGGGTATTCCTCCACCTCACCTCCCAGGAGCCAGCTTCTCCTGGGTATTCCTCCACTCCACCATCACCTCCTAGGAGCCAGCTTCTCCTGGGTATTCCTCCACCGTCACCTCCCAGGAGCCAGCTTCTCCTGGGTATTCCTCCACCGTCACCTCCCAGGAGCCAGCTTCTCCTGGGTATTCCTCCACCGTCACCTCCTAGGAGCCAGCTTCTCCTGGGTATTCCTCCACCGTCACCTCCCAGGAGCCAGCTTCTCCTGGGTATTCCTCCACCATCACCTCCTAGGAGCCAGCTTCTCCTGGGTATTCCTCCACCACCTCACCTCCTAGGAGCCAGCTTCTCCTGGGTATTCTCCACTCCACCTCCTAGGAGCCAGCTTCTCCTGGGTATTCCTCCACCTCCCACCTCACCTCCTAGGAGCCAGCTTCTCCTGGGTATTCCTCCACCGTCACCTCCCAGGAGCCAGCTTCTCCTGGGTATTCCTCCACTCCACACCTCCCAGGAGCCAGCCTTCTCCTGGGAGCCAGGAGCCAGCCAGCTTCTCCTGGGTATTCCTCCACCGTCACCTCCCAGGAGCCAGCTTCTCCTGGGTAATCCTCCACCGTCACCTCCTAGGAGCCAGCTTCTCCTGGGTATTCTCCACCATCACCTCCCAGGAGCCAGCTTCTCCTGGGTATTCCTCCACCATCACCTCCCAGGAGCCAGCTTCTCCTGGGTATTCCTCCACCACACCTCCCAGGAGCCAGCTTCTCCTGGGTATTCCTCCACCTCCCAGGAGCCACCTCCCAGGAGCCAGCTTCTCCTGAGTATTCCTCCACCGTCACCTCCCAGGAGCCAGCTTCTCCTGCGTATTCCTCCACCTCCCAGGAGCCAGCTTCTCCTGGGTATTCCTCCACCGTCACCTCCCAGGAGCCAGCTTCTCCTGGGTATTCCTCCACCGTCACCTCCTAGGAGCCACCTTCTCCTGGGTATTCCTCCACCCTCCACCATCACCTCCCAGGAGCCAGCTTCTCCTGCGTATTCCTCCACTGTCACCTCCTAGGAGCCAGCTTCTCCTGCGTATTCCTCCACCTCCCAGGAGCCAGCTTCTCCTGGGTATTCCTCCACCGTCACCTCCTAGGAGCCAGCTTCTCCTGGCTATTCAGGAGCCAGCTTCTCCTGGGTATTCCTCCACCCAGCTCACCTCCCAGGAGCCAGCTTCTCCTGGGTATTCCTCCACCTCCCAGGGCCAGCTTCTCCTGGGTATTCCTCCACTCCACCAGCTTCTCCTGGGTAATCACCTCCCAGGAGCCAGCTTCTCCTGGGTATTCCTCCTCCTGGGTATTCCTCCACCATCACCTCCCAGGAGCCAGCTTCTCCTGGGTATTCCTCCACTGTCACCTCCTAGGAGCCAGCTTCTCCTGGGTATTCCTCCACTGTCACCTCCCAGGAGCCAGCTTCTCCTGGGTATTCCTCCACTGTCACCTCCCAGGAGCCCAGCTCCCAGGAGCCAGCTTCTCCTGGGTATTCCTCCACCGTCACCTCCCAGGAGCCAGCTTCTCCTGGGTATTCCTCCACCATCACCTCCTAGGAGCCACCTTCTCCTGGGTATTCCTCCACTGTCACCTCCCAGGAGCCAGCTTCTCCTGGGTATTCCTCCACCTCACACCTCCCAGGAGCCAGCTTCTCCTGGGTATTCCTCCACCGTCACCCCCAGGAGCCAGCTTCTCCTGGGTATTCCTCCACCACACCTCCCAGGAGCCAGCTTCTCCTGGGTATTCCTCCACCACACCTCCAGGAGCCAGCTTCTCCTGGGTATTCCTCCACCACCCCCCAGGAGCCAGCTTCTCCTGGGTATTCCTCCACCGTCACCTCCCAGGAGCCAGCTTCTCCTGGGTATTCCTCCACCCAGCTTCTCCTGGGTATTCCTCCACCTCCCAGGAGCCAGCTTCTCCTGGGTATTCCTCCACCGTCACCTCCCAGGAGCCAGCTTCTCCTGGGTATTCCTCCACCGTCACCTCCCAGGAGCCAGCTTCTCCTGGGTATTCCTCCACCTCCCAGGAGCCAGCTTCTCCTGGGTATTCCTCCACCATCACCTCCCAGGAGCCAGCTTCTCCTGGGTATTCCTCCACCGTCACCTCCAAGGAGCCAGCTTCTCCTGGGTATTCCTCCACCATCACCTCCTACCAGCTTCTCCTGGGTAATCCTCCACCTCCCTCCAGGAGCCAGCTCACCTCCACCTCCCAGGAGCCAGCTTCTCCTGGGTATTCCTCCACCGTCACCTCCCAGGAGCCAGCTTCTCCTGGGTATTCCTCCACCGTCACCTCCCAGGAGCCAGCTTCTCCTGGGTATTCCTCCACCGACACCTCCCAGGAGCCAGCTTCTCCTGGGTATTCCTCCACCTTCACCTCCCAGGAGCCAGCTTCTCCTGGGTATTCCTCCACCTCCCAGGAGCCAGCTTCTCCTGGGTATTCCTCCACCATCACCTCCCAGGAGCCAGCTTCTCCTGGGTATTCCTCCACCGTCACCTCCTAGGAGCCAGCTTCTCCTGGGTATTCCTCCACCACCTCCCAGGAGCCACCTCCTGGGTAGCCACCTTCACCTCCCAGGAGCCAGCTTCTCCTGGGTATTCCTCCACCATCACCTCCCAGGAGCCAGCTTCTCCTGGGTATTCCTCCACCTCCCAGGAGCCAGCTTCTCCTGGGTATTCCTCCACTGTCACCTCCCAGGAGCCAGCTTCTCCTGGGTATTCCTCCACCGTCACCTCCTAGGAGCCAGCTTCTCCTGGGTATTCCTCCACCATCACCTCCCAGGAGCCAGCTTCTCCTGGGTATTCCTCCACCTCCCAGGAGCCAGCTTCTCCTGGGTATTCCTCCACCATCACCTCCCAGGAGCCAGCTTCTCCTGGGTATTCCTCCACCATCACCTCCTCCTCTGGAGCCAGCTTCTCCTGGGTATTCCTCCACCGTCACCTCCTAGGAGCCAGCTTCTCCTGGGTATTCCTCCACTGTCACCTCCCAGGAGCCAGCTTCTCCTGGGTATTCCTCCACTGTCACCTCCTAGGAGCCAGCTTCTCCTGGGTATTCCTCCACCGTCACCTCCCAGGAGCCAGCTTCTCCTGGGTATTCCTCCACCGTCACCTCCCAGGAGCCAGCTTCTCCTGGGTATTCCTCCACCGTCACCTCCCAGGAGCCAGCTTCTCCTGGGTATTCCTCCACCATCACCTCCTAGGAGCCAGCTTCTCCTGGGTATTCCTCCACAGTCACCTCCTAGGAGCCAGCTTCTCCTGGGTATTCCTCCACCGTCACCTCCCAGGAGCCAGCTTCTCCTGGGTATTCCTCCACCGTCACCTCCCAGGAGCCAGCTTCTCCTGGGTATTCCTCCACCGTCACCTCCTAGGAGCCAGCTTCTCCTGGGTATTCCTCCACCGTCACCTCCTAGGAGCCAGCTTCTCCTGGGTATTCCTCCACCTCCCAGGAGCCAGCTTCTCCTGGGTATTCCTCCAGGAGCCAGCTTCTCCTGGGTATTCCTCCCTAGGAGCCAGTCACCTCCCCTAGGAGCCAGCTTCTCCTGGGTATTCCTCCACCAGTCACCTCCCAGGAGCCAGCTTCTCCTGGGTATTCCTCCACCGTCACCTCCTCCAGCTTCTCCTGTTCCTCCACCTCCTAGGAGCCAGCTTCTCCTGGGTATTCCTCCACTTCCAGCTTCTCCTGGGTATTCCTCCACTGGGAGCCAGCTTCTCCTGGGTATTCCTCCCTCCAGGAGCCACCTTCTCTGGGTATTCCTAGGAGCCAGCTTCTCCTGGGTATTCCTCCACTGTCACCTCCCAGGAGCCAGCTTCTCCTGGGTATTCCTCCACCGTCACCTCCTAGGAGCCAGCTTCTCCTGGGTATTCCTCCACCGTCACCTCCCAGGAGCCAGCTTCTCCTGGGCATTCCTCCAACATCACCTCCTAGGAGCCACCTTCTCCTGGGTATTCCTCCACCGTCACCTCCCAGGAGCCAGATTCTTCTGCGTATTCCTCTGTCACCTCCTAGGAGCCAGCTTCTCCTGCGTATTCCTCTGTCACCTCCTAGGAGCCAGCTTCTCCTGCGTATTCCTCCACCGTCACCTCCCAGGAGCCAGATTCTCCTGCGTATTCCTCCTAGGAGCCAGCTTCTCCTGGGTATTCCTCCACCGTCACCTCCCAGGAGCCAGCTTCTCCTGGGTATTCCTCCACCGTCACCTCCCAGGAGCCAGCTTCTCCTGGGTATTCCTCCACCGTCACCTCCCAGGAGCCAGCTTCTCCTGGGTATTCCTCCACCATCACCTCCCAGGAGCCAGCTTCTCCTGGGTATTCCTCCACCGTCACCTCCTAGGAGCCAGCTTCTCCTGGGTAATCCTCCACCATCACCTCCCAGGAGCCAGCTTCTCCTGGGTATTCCTCCACCGTCACCTCCTAGGTGCCAGCTTCTGCTGGTCATTTTTCTATGCTGTTTCCCTGTCTCTGTCCTGTGGCTTCGTCTACACGTGTGGCATGATCTTTACTGCTCGCCCCAGTCCTTTTAGATCCAGCCTTGTGTCCAGAGTTACCAAGGTCCTTCTACTGTTCCTCTGATCCAGTCAGGTCCCATGGCTTCAACCAGTGAGCGTGAGCTCTTCCCGGCCAGCTCAGCTTTTCCTTCCCACACCCCAGGTGTGTGGGACAACCCAGCATCTCCCTGTGCACACAGGACTTCCTGTAAACCCCTCTGCTGGAGTGCTCCCCGTACACAGAAGGGCTCCTCCTCAGCAAGTCAGTTTCCGGAGCATTCCTTCCTCAAGGACCCTTTGCCCTGTCCTGTCCTCCCCTGGGGGCCACCTGCCTCTGGCTGGCAGCATCGGTTGGGCACTATTTCTGCTTTGCCAAAACACTTAAGTTTGCCACTTTTGTCTTTTCACTCTCCTGGTGATTTCTGGCTGGATTTCAGAAAGGAGCGGGAGGGGCTGGCTCACGACTCAGCAAACAGCCCTTTCACTTTTATCTGTAACCTCAACACCGACCACCCACTCTAGGGTGCTGGGCTCTGCTGGAAACACAGCACGGCACACCAAGGAAGCCCCCATGTTCTTCATGCCTTTCCCACCCAAACCAAGCAACAAGCTCCTGAAGTGTGAGGGGAGCTGCTGTGACCATGCAGCCTGGGTATTCACATGGGGACATGGAGGCACCATATAAACACATGGTATCTCCATCCGGTCCCTGAAAGAGGGGCAGACCACCTGATCTTGAGGTTTCCATAGAGGAAGAAACCTGGATGACAGAGCCAAGCCCAGAGCAGGGGTGGGCACTGAACCCTGCCTTGCCCCACACCTGCCACCCGAGCCTCCTTCTGCCACCGCCGACATATACCAGTTCTCACTCCTTACTTCCCTACATTCACACCCAGCCTCTCCCACGTGTGTCCAGTGGTGGCAGCCACCCTTTCCTATGTGCAGATCAAGCCCCACTCCATCTCCAGGCCCCTGGCGTTGTGAGGCTGGTTTGCCCTCCTCTTGGGCCAGCCGGGTTCTAGCCTTCTAATGGAAGCACATCCATACTGGCTCCGTCCAGCCCACAGGAACTGACCCACGTTTGTGATGAGTTGGTCCGAGGGAAGGATAAGTTGAAAATGCCTGTACCTATTTCATACCTCAGTGAAGTAAACCTGTGCTCTGAGTCAGATACAAAATGAAAACATGAAACTAATTGGATTGAGTCTTTGGAGACCCCACCAATTGCCTCAAACCATGGGGTCCAATCCAAACCCACGGCTCCACTAAAAAGATTGCACAGGAAATGGATTTTGGAGGATTCATCACACACAAGGTGAACAGAGGCAGGCACATGGGGCCCCGTGCTCACAGGGTGGTGGTTCACCACGACTGCCCTGAGCGAGCCATGTTTCCGATGGAATCTCCTGAAGACGAGTGTGGTGGTTCACCACGACAGGGAATTCCTTCCTCCAGTGCCCTCCGAGGTTCAGGCCCGTTGCTGATGCTGCTCCGGAGACAGCCTGTGCCCAGGAGACTAAAGCACTAAAGCCAGTCCCTGAGAAACAGGAGCGTGTGTCCCTTAGTCGGCTGTGGCTGTGCACAATGGGGACAGGTGCACTGGGTCAATACAGGTTCACCCAGGTCCTGACACAGGTGACAGTGCAGGCTGACCCTTCCTCCAAGCCTGTGCCCGTGCCCCCAGCTCCAGCACCTCTTCTGTTGCTGCTCAACCCCACCATAAGCCTCCGGGGTTGCACAATCACAATGTGGCGACAGTGTCACGGGTATGACAAAGCCCAAAGGGGCTGTGCTCATAAATAGCAAAGAGTGAGGGAGTGGCAGTATGTCCCAAACTCAGGCAAGTTCTATGGATTTTTTCTGAGCCTCTCTTCAAACCCTGCCTGGCGTCCAGGGGTGCCCCTGTGAGAGTGGCTCGGCCAGATCTCCAAACCCTGCCCAGGCCCCTCTTCTCCACACAGCCTAGCTGCCAGCTCCTCCTTGGCCCTAAGCTTCCCGCAGCACACGCCAAGGCTGCTGACAGACACTTCCTGAGCAGGGCACAAGCTTTCCAGTGGAGACCACGTGCTGCAGCTTAATTTGGGCAATGCAGGCTTTGATCCCAGGGGCCATACCTAATTCTACAAAGTAATACCAGAGCAGGAACTGGGCAACTTGCCTCCCTGCCAGTGATTCTTATTAATGTGGCCACTGCCGGGCACTAGAGCAGGCACGATTGTCCGTGTGCGTGTGCCCATGCCCAATCACCATTCATTCCCTCGACAGACACGAGTCTGTGTGCGCCAAGTCCACAGACGGCAGTGACAGTGCAGGTCCAGGGTTTGGAGGGCTCTCACGCCATGGCCAGCGCTCCAAAGCCCACTGTGGACAGATGCCTGGGGTCTCCTGTGGGAAGCCAGGCTGCTCGCTGCTTCTTGGAGAGGGTAGGGAGAGAGGTGAAGCTGAGCTCTCTGCCACTTCTGCTTCAGCCTGGAGGGTACGTGGGCTGCGAGAGGCCACACAGCCAGAGCAGAAGGCACAGGTACCTGATGCTAAACAAGCCGCTCACTTGAGCTAGCAAGCACCCTGAGAGCCCCAGCCCCCATGCCAAAGGCAAGGATGAAAACTCTGGCAGGCCCTGGAGTTGCCAAGAGCAAGGCGGCCAAGCTCCTGAGGGCTGGGCTGTGTGGTCAGGGCTGGGAGGCTCCAGACAGGTACAGGCAGGGACCACTCACTGTGTCTTTACCCTGGGGAGCCCCAAATGGCAGACTTGGGGAAACCCAGCATTTCAGACATGAAAAACCAAAATAAGGCTGCAAGTTGAGTAGGCGTGGATGCTCTGAGAGCAGTCCCACTGCCTGGGTGCGCGGAGTGCCGAGCCACTTACACGAGGCTTCTGCTCCTGCTGGTGGCTGGAGTGGTGTGCAGAGGGACTGGGGAAGAATTCGCACAGAAGGGTGGGGCGGAAGGACTGCACTGGCCCTACACAGCAGCAAGAGCAGACGGATGGTGCCGTGGCTTAAGCACGTGCTAGAATGCTTGCTGCTGAGTGGACTGGCTGTCCAGGGCTAGGTTACATCCGTGCGTTCTTTTGGTCCCCAACATGCCAAACACCATTGAGAACCAGGAAGCGCAAGTCCCAGCCATCTTCCTCCTGGGCTTCCAGCCTCCAGACCTGAGAGCCATGGACTACGCCTGCTTTAAGCCACCCAGTGCTGGCAACTTCGGCACAGCTGAACAACTTGAGACACGATGCATGCGCCTTCCTGCTCCCTCAGAAGCCCCACTCGCCAGGAGTACAAAAGAGGCTCGGGGCACACCAGCTGGAGGGGCTGCACAGCCCACTCTTCCCAAGGAGGGGCCTCACTGGTGCACACTGAGAATGAGGGGACAGTGGAGATGTCACCTGCTGGAGGCAGACAGCCCCCACGTCAGCTCAGCAGGGCCTCATTGGAAGGTCCAGCCATGGCAGGAGGCCCCTATCTCAGACTTCTAACTCCCCCAAACCCACTCATGACATGTCCCTGGTGCAAAGAGCTCCTTCTAGCAAGGACATGAACACAGTGGGCTCTTGGGGACAGACAGGCGCCACAGTGCAGCAGGAAGTGAACTGAACGTCAAGGCTATAATGAGCTCTTGGCTCCCCTCAGTTGGCTCCCTGCAGGCCGCCACACAGCACTAGTGCTTGAGAGCATCACAGGTTAGGTTCAGAGACCACAAGGAGACATTTCCGCCTCAGAAGCATGAGGGCATGATGGGAAGTCACAGGCCACATTGGCAGGCTGTGAGCAGACTAGACACCAGGCGTGGCCCACAGGGCAATGGTCACCAGCAGTGAAGAGCGGTTTGCTTCCACTCTGCCCACCTCCCTTGGCACTAGCACCACGAGGAGGGGGCATCTGCCCTGTCTACTGGGGGATGGGGCTGGGCCCTGCCAAGATGCCACACCACTCTTGCCTCTGATAAGCCTAAGGTTATGATGTTGGGGGCCACACACTCCCCAACACAGGAGGTCCACCCAGCCCAAGTCCTTCTTCCTATGGAACCCCAAGGAGTGTTCTGGGGGCGTGTGATACCGAGAATCTGCCTGGGGAGCATTCGCTAATGGCTGGGTCCAGAGTGGCCCCACAGATGGAAACCACGGTGGGAGACTGAGGGGAGGACAGACGGTGGGAGCACGTGGTCTCGCCGGCACTGCCTGCACTGCCTCGTCTTGTGCTTCCTGACTGTGCCCAGACCTGCTCCCACCCCGCCTGCCATGTCCTGCTGCCCATGATGCCCTCTACGCTCTGGAACTGTAAGCCAAAATCAACCCTCTCCTTCCCCAAGCTGCTTCTGGTCAGGAACTGTTCACAGCAAAGAGAGAGTAACCGACAGACGAGCACAACGGTCCTCTGGGAGCGAGAAAGCAGGGCCACCAGGAGCCATTAGGGCAAAACGGGGATCAAGGAAAATGACTGTTTAATTACACCGGATGTGGGGGGGTTAATGTCTGTTAAATCAGGAAATAATTCTCCACTTCTTACTCTCTGAAGTATATGAAATATTGGAGGACTTTTTATGGTTGTAATCAAAAACCTCATTTCTCCTGCCACTGCTGGCCGTGCCTAATTAGAGTGAGGTATGCTAACGACACCAGCCCGGCCCAGGACATCTTTCCTTGTGATATTAATTGCATGTACAGAAGCAAGAGCGGGGCATGCTCACGTTCACGCTCACTGATCAGTGCGGGAAGACTAATTAATAACACAGAGTCGAGCTGCCTTTTTCCTGCCACCGGCAGTTAGCTCCCAACCCTGACACCCTGCTCTTCCTCATGAGCTCACTCTGAGCGAGAACACAGCTGGCTGAGGGATCAGGCCAGTGGACAGGCCATGCTCCAGGCTGTGCCAGACACCCTGGGTGACTTCTCCACACAAAGGCCCTCTGAACCCCCTCGCTAGGGCTAAGGTGGCCCTTGCCCAAGGCAGGCCAAGCAGGCTGCTGCGTTCTCAGCCTCCTCACCTCTGCTTCCTCCACGAGAGGGAAGAGATGGTCCAGGGGGTGGTGTCTGCCAGCAGTACACCCTTTTGTAGGAACCCCACTTACAGTTTTGGGATACAGGGGTGCCAGGTCCATCAGAGGAAGGCAGACCTGGGGTCTGCTTGGCACAGATGATGGGAAAGGAGGCTCATGCCTCAGCCCGAGGCAAGCCGGATGCCAGGAAGGGGAGGAGCGGGCTTTGAGGCAGATCCCACTATAGTTCCCTGGCCCCTTCACGACATTTCCCTCCCGGATGCCTCTTCTGGTTTTGTTTTTGTTTTTGTTTTTCAAGGTAGGGTCTCACTGGTCCAGGCTGACCTGGAATTTACTCTGCAGTCTCAGGGTGGCCTTGAACTCTCGGCGATCCTCCTACCTCTGCCCCCCGAATGCTGGGATTAAAGGCGTGCGCCACCACATCCGGCTTGCGGATGCCTCTTCTGAAGGACACTGTGTGACACATCAACCGTGTCCCACAATGCTCAAGAAAGGCTGCCGCAGAGGCCAGAACCCCATCTCTCGGCATCAGAGGGACAGGCCCCTGGGAGGCCCACAGCACTGACTGTCTCACAGCAACACAAGTCAGCCAGGTTCTCCGTACGTTTCCACTGAGCTCCATCCCCAAGACCCCCAGCAAGCAGAGACGGGTCTCTGCAAGGAGGCTACCGTGGGGGCTGCGGAGATGGCTCAGCTGGTAAAGTACTTGTTCTGCGAGCATGAGGACCCACGCCCAAGCAGGGCATGCGAGCACAGGCCTGTGTGTTCCCAGCCCTGGGGAGGCAGAGAGGGCAGACTTCTTGGCTAGTGTAGCGTCACTGCTGAGCTCCAGGTTCCGTGAGAGAGCCTGTCTCCAATGTGAACCTCCACAAGCATCCACACACATATGGGCACTCTACACACACGTGTGCCAACACATAAAATGCACGCACATGGGGCCGGAGAGATGGCTTAGTGGTTAAGGTGCCTGCCTGCCAACCTAAGAACTCCTGTCCGATCTCCAGGTCCCACGTTTAGCCAGATGCAAAAAGTGACACAAGGGCGCAATGCTGCACTTGACCACAAGGGGGCGCACGTGTTTGGAGTTCATTCACAGCGGCTGAGAGACTGCTGGTGTGCCCATTCTCTCTTTGCCTCTCCCTCTCTGTCTCTCTCTCTCTCAAATTAAAAAAAAAATGCATGCATATGCACACACACACGCGTATACACACAGCTAGGGGGCAAACCAGAATGTGAAAGTAATGTCACTACATGCTGGAAGCCCCAAGACCCAAGCCAGTCAGTGTGGAAGCTGGGCCAGCACTTCCCAGACCCTGACAGTGCGTGCAGAGCCAAGGAGGGTGGGGCTGCCAGGCTCCAGGGGGCCATCCAGTGTGCCTTGCAGCACCCACGACAAGGTGCAGGGCCCCTGTGAGGCCAGTGTGCTGGGGGTTGCCCAATGCCCAGCTTCTGTGCTGCACATCCAGAGAGAGGTCATGGAGCAGGGGGGAAGTTGCTCAGGACCAGGGAGAAGTCAGGGGCAGACCAGTGAGTACCAGGGTGACTGGCAAGTTATTCAGCCGTCAAGTCCAGGGCCTGGCATATGCTTAGCACAACTCATCCCTAACTGCACTTGGCCTCGCATACATGATGAAAGCAGGACCACGGGCACGTTCCAGTTCAGGTCAAGGCTGGGGAAGCCAGGCATGTGGACGCACAGAGCGTGACGCTCTCCCCAGGCAATGCACATGGACGCGTAGATCCTCAAATACCAGCCACACCCCACACAGGGTTACCCACTCTAACACCAGGCAGGCCCTTCTGGAGATGCCTGGGGGCCCTCGGTTCATGAGGATGGAGCCCGAGCACCCACTCCTGGAAACGAGGGGCCCAAGCTGAGTACACACCTGCCAGCCACCAACACTCCGGGGGTCCTAGGGCACCCCTCCTGGTCACTGCCTGGCACAGACACAGACCCTACTTCACCTACTGCTGCTCACCACAGCACAGTGTCCAAGACCTCCTCCCATCTGCACTCACTGCCGGCTGTCCAGTCTCCAGCTCTCCTCACCACGCCACCGTCTCTAAGTCCTGTTCCCGTGCTCACTACTTATCATCACAGCCCACAAGGCCCCTTCCACATTCACTGCTGGCCACCACACCCACAGCCCATAGGGTCCTAGCACCTCCAGGCCTCTCTCATGGCTCATCCAGGCTCTCACACACTAGTATCACATCCGTGGGACAATGTGACACTACGACTGTTTCTGGCCCAGAACCATCCATTCTCCAGTTTCTGGCACCACAGAAGCACATGGCCATGGAGCTGGTCACGTGCTGGTGCCTATAACCCAAGTCCTGACAGGGAAGGGCGGGGGGGGTCCAGGGTTGTCTGGGATCCCTGATTGAGGAAGCCCAACTCCCACGCCCACGGGGCGGCAGGGGAGCACTGCCGCAGGACTCACCGTGTCGGCCCTCTGCTTCTGGCCGCCGAGCTCCTCCAGTGCCTGGGCCAGCTGGGCCTGCAAGACAAGACCAAGAGAGTCAGGGTGGAGGCGAGGGGACTGTCCTCCCTAAGGCATAGAGAAACATCTCCCCAACCCCTGCTGTGGCTCCACTTCCTGCTAGGTCAACAGCCACATCTACCAGGCCCTGGGTAGCACAAAACCCCAAGGGCACTGTAAACCCTGTTTGTAATCATGGGTGGAGAAGGACAGCCTTGGAAGGGGCATAGTTGGGAAGGGACGGGCAGTAGCCCCTGACATGAAGAAGCCGCCCACTGGCCTCTTCAGGCTCACATTCTAGAAGCGCTGAGTGAAGGCTGGGGAGATGGCGCAGAAGGTAAACTGTTTGCCTTGCAAGCGTGATGACCAGAGCTCAGTTCCCAGTCCTCATGAGAAAAGGGAGTGGTGGTGCATGCTGGGAGGGGACGGGGATTACACCCTAACCGACCCTGTCTCAAAAAGAGGTATACAGCCGGGCCTGGGAGCACACGCCTTTAATGCCAGCACTGGAGTTCAAGGCCACCCTGAGACTAGAGTGAAACCCTACCTCGAAAAACAAAATAAATAAAAAGATTTTTTAAAAAAGACGTATACAGTATACCTGAGGGTTGACACCTAAGGTTGTCCTGTGGCCTTGACACGCACCCCATACATGTGATGACACACACATGCACACATACGAAACAAAAATTAGTAAAACCACAAAACAGAAACGCTGTGGCTACATCCCAGAAAAATCTTCCACAAGCCACCACCAGGCAGACTAGGAAGGAAGGAGTCCCCTAACTTCTACCAAGATGTTTGGCCTACTGTCCCCTGGGTGCAGAGAGGGAGGTCCTGACTGGGGACGTGAGCACTGAGAGCCTCTCCTGACCTCACACACACCTGGACCACAGTGCTTCCTCTGTGGAGCACAGCACCCTGCCACTGCCACTGCCAGACCAGGGGCGGCAAGCTTCTCTCAGAGCCCATCCTGCCAGAGGCCACTGCAGAACAAGCAGGAAACGAATGCCACAAGGACACAAGGGTTCAGAGGACTCTGCCTCCCAGGACACAGCACCCCCAAAGTGCACGGACTCTGCCTCCCAGGACACAGCACCCCCAAAGTACACGGACTCTGCCTCCCAGGACACAGCACCCCCAAAGTACACGGACTCTGCCTCCCAGGACACAGCACCTGCCTCCCAGGACAAGTACCCCCAAAGTACACGGACTCTGCCTCCCAGGACACAGCACCCCCAAAGTGCATGGACTCTGCCTCCCAGGACACAGCACCCCCAAAGTACACGGACTCTGCCTCCCAGGACACAGCACCCCCAAAGTGCACGGACTCTGCCTCCCAGGACACAGCACCCCCAAAGTGCACGGACTCTGCCTCCCAGGACACAGCACCCCCAAAGTGCATGGACTCTGCCTCCCAGGACACAGCACCCCCAAAGTGCATGGACTCTGCCTCCCAGGACACAGCACCCCCAAAGTGCATGGACTCTGCCTCCCAGGACACAGCACCCCCAAAGTGCATGGACTCTGCCTCCTGGACACAGCACCCCCAAAGTGCATGGACTCTGCCTCCCAGGACACAGCACAAAGTATGGACCCCCTCCCTGGACACAGTACCCCCAAAGTGCTCTGCCTCCCAGGACACAGCACCCCAAAGTGCCTCCCAGGACACAGCACCCCCCCAAAGTGTACACTCTGCTTCCCAGGACACAGCAACCCCCCCCAAAGTGTACACTCTGCTTCCCAGGACAGTGTCCCCCAAAGTATATGGACTCAGCCTCCCAGAACTCAGCACCCCCCAAAGTATACAGCACCCCCAAGCATATAGCAAGGATGCCTTGCAGATAGGCAATGGCAAGGTCGGGACCCCAGCAAAGGTACAATCTTTAATTAAAGCGGCCACTCACTGCAGGCTGTCTACATCCCTGCATCAGGGAGACTCTGCCCAAACCAGGATAGCAGACTCCCCCCAACATCAGGTCTGTGAGAGGCGAGGGGACATATTCCTTCCTTCTGTCTATAATGCAGGGGCCCTCCTCTTCTGGCCCCCACAGGCTGAGGCTCCCTAAGTCATCGGGGCATCCAAGGGTCTGGATACCACTCTTTCCTCACCCTGGGGGGTGGGTTCAGGTCTTATTCTGGGAAAGAAAAACAAGCCCAGAAGCCAAGGACCCCACCCAGTCCCAGGCTCATCCTGCCTCTCAATCTGGGAGAATTTAGGGCCCCAGCATCATCTGCCCATCCTCGGGACACACGATCCTTCCCTCCACCCACAAGGCACGCTGCCCCACTAACCCATGGGCAAGCGGCTGCAAAGAGAGGATCATCCCTCCGCCCCGTCAGTCCACGAACTGAACCCCGTACAAAGCAGTGAAGGGGCTGGCGAGATGGCTCAGCCGGGAAAGGCGACTGTTTACGAAGCAAGTGAAGAAAAAGTAAACACTGTGGCAGAAGACCAGCAAACACACACAGAAAAGGAAACACACAGAAAGGTAATTAACACGCTTAGTAATTAGCAAGATGCAAATCAGGCCCTACAGAGAAACACCACTTTACAAAACTGAAGGAGTGCCATGGTGCGAGGGGCAGGAGAGGGTGGCACTCAATCCAGTCTTGTCTAGGGCGACTTGCAGTGGAAAAGAACTCTGCAAGACAACTGGGTTTTTCCCCTTCAAGTTCAGCATCTGCAAAATCCACCCCCCCCCCGCATGTATGTTCAAAGAGACAGAATCATGCTTGCTGTTCCTAGCTGTGACACTGGTCACACATGGTCACACAGGGATGCTTCTCTGAATGCCGCATTTGAAAGGGGAGCCGAGCACTGCTGCAGCTGTGGGAGCATGCGATCCCATCCCAGCGCGGGGTGACGCCAAGAAAGGTTTCCCAAATTCCCCGGAACACGCCCCATCAACCCCGACCAACTCCACACAGGGCGAAGCTTAGAGGGATGGTGGCTCAGAATCGGGCATCTGTGCACACAACACGCTCCCCTAGCAGGGTCTCATCGCACGCATGGGTCAAAGCATGCCCCGCAGGCCTGGAAGGGACCGTGCTCCCCGCGGGGCCTCACTGTGCAGACACTGAATACTGTACTGTCAGCCGGACGCCGCCTCTGGGCACAAGTGTGAGAGTGTTTCTAGAGGTTGTGGGTGGCACTATTCCATGGTCTGGGGTCCCCGCCTGAATGAGAGAAGGCATTCGTCTTTCTGCTTCCAGATTGGCTGCAGCGTGGCCAGGGTTCAAGCTCCTGTAGCTGTGCTTGTATCATGACGCACTGCATCGCCTGACCCATGAGCCAGCTACAGTTCCCACCTACAGACTGCTCCGCGAATGCAGAGGGCCGTGTCAGAGGCTGACAATGTCCAGCAGTCACTGTGTCTTTGTTACAGGTGGTGTGATAACCTTTCCTCTTGTCAGCTCCTTTATCACAGCCAGTAACTAATGCAGTCGCCATCTCTAGAGCTGGGCAGCAGGTTCCTTCCCCAGAGGCCTCAACAGGGCCAGGGCCAAGTCGCGGGGTCTGTGTAAGGAGGAGGCTCATCCTGGGTCTTACCTCAAAGACGGCTGGACGCAGTCACCTTGCCCCTCCTCTGAGGGGACGGACAGAGCAAGGCTCTATCTATAGGCCTGAGCAGTTTTTGGCAAAGGAGGCCTCCTCCACAGTGATGGGCCGGTGCTGTAGGTGTCACTCAGCAGAATGCACTTTCTTGTGGTGGCATTGGGGAATGGAGCCAGCCCAGCCCATCTGCTCTTGGTGTCTTCTGAAACATCCTGAAAGGGCCCGACCGCTCCTTAGCAGGAAAACACCAGCAAGGCACTTTGGCCTGTTAACTGCTCCCGTCTGCCCACAGCTGGCTCACACATCTGAGTGAGAGCCAGGGCAGGCATTCTCCTGTCCTACCCATCCTGCTTACGCATACAAGGAACTAACCCTGGCCAAGATGCTCTTGCCATGAAGAAAGTTGGACCCGATTTCACAGCTGCACACAGGGAGGACAGGCAGAGAGATGGGGTGCCAGAGCCCTCACACAGTCACAGGCTGGGGATGGCAGCAGCTGCCCTGTGAAAGACACTGGCAAGGTGGTCACGTGGCCTCAGGGTCAGCATGGCTATGGAGCCACAGGGTGAGGGTGGCTACCGTGGCAGGTGGGCTAGTGTGGCGTCCCTTGTGGAAACTCGAGGCACTGACCATGTGCTTGAGCAAGGCCCTGGGGCTGTGCGTGTGGATACAAGCCCTGAAAGGAACCACCTGTAACACACAGATGCTGCGCCAAGGCCCCGCCAAGGCTGTTTTTATCCTGAAGTGCAAAGGGGCTGTCTGAAGATCAAGCACCCTGCCAGCACACAGTGGACTCGGGACCTGGCAGGAAAACATGCAGGTGGGTGTACACAGGCTGACACAGGCCTCGAGATGTCCCCATGGGGGCTGGTGACAGCTTCTGCCACACTGTAGGATGGCCTGGCTGGGAGGTCCCGAGAGTGCCCATGTGAAGGCAAGGCTCCTGCAAAGTCACCGTTTCCATGGAAAAGGCTGAGGCTACCTGTCTCCCCGGTCTAGCCTGTGACTGTATGTGACACAGAGGAGGAGACATAGGGCCAGCTGTCCCAAGAGGTCTTTCCAGTCCGCACAAGTGGGACCCACTGATGGCAGGAACATGCTTGCTGCTGGCGATCCCAGGGGACGAGTATGGATGCAGGCGTGCAGGAGCGGTGGGGCGCGGAGCACCTTCAGCTCCCGGGAGCTGTGGTGGAGGAAGGAGGAAGGCTGCCCTCGTCTGCCATGGTTAACAGTTCTACAGGGCAGTGGCTCCCGCAGGTGTGGGTCTGGGCCTGGTTCCCAGCAGCACTAGGCACTCGTTAGAAGAGGGACTCCTAAGTGTGGGGCCCCTACTTCCGGAAGGATTTCATCTGTAGGCGTGTGACCAGAGTCCAAATGACCTCAACAAGGCGGACGTGTGACCTCAGACTTGAAGAGTACTCAGGGGGCCCCAGGATGGGATGTAGCTCAGCGAGGAGTGCTGACCCAGCACATGCGAGGCCCTGGGTTCCATCCAGGACAGGACAGGGCATGTGATCTAACACACTCAGCTACAATTCCCACCTACAGACTGCTCCGCGAATGCAGAGGGCCGTGTCAGAGGCTGACAATGTGCAGCAGTCACTGTGTCTTTCTTACAGGTGGTGTGAAGAGTGAGCCCTTTGGGGCAGCACCAGCTTCTCATGAAGGCTTCTCTCCTCACCCCAAGGCTCACTGGGTAGCCATCGGGGCCTCCAGGAGGCCTGGGAGTGTCCTGGTTCATGTTGATGACCTGGCCAGATGCCCCACCCACAAGTTCACACCATGCTTCACAGTGAGGCACTCTCAGCCTGGAGCTCACACCACAGTCCACACCCAGGCGGCTCTCAGGCTGGAGTTCACACCACGGTCCACACCGAAGTGGCTCTCAGCCTGGCGCTCACACCACGGTCCACACCCAGGCGGCTCTCAGCCTGCAGCTCACACCACGGTCCACACCGAAGTGGCTCTCAGCCTGCAGCTCACACCACGGTCCACACCCAGGCGGCTCTCAGCCTGCAGCTCACACCACCCAGGCGGCTCCACCTGGAGCTCACCAGGTGGCACTCAGGCCTCAGCCTGCAGCTCACACCACGGTCCACACCGGCGGCTCAGCCTCAGCCTGGAGCTCACACCACGGTCCACACCCAGGCGGCTCTCAGGCTGCAGCTCACACCACGGTCCACACCCAGGCGGCTCTCAGGCTGGAGTTCACACCACGGTCCCCACCCAGGTGGCTCTCAGGCTGGAGCTCACACCATGGTCCCCACCCAGGCGGCTCTCAGGCTGGAGTTCACACCATGGTCCCCACCCAGGCGGCTCTCAGGCTGGAGTTCACACCATTTCCCCCACCCAGGCGGCTCAGGCTGGAGTCCAGCTCCCCACCCAGGCGGCTGGAGCTCTCTGAACTCCACCCAGGTTTTCTCAGGCTGAGTTCCTAATTTCCTTCAGCTCAGTCCAGCTTCCACGTCTCTGAACTCCTCCAGGTTTTCTCTCGTGCCCCATCGCTTTGCTCAGGGCAGTCTTCCAAGCTCCTTACTCTGAAGAGAAGCGAGCCAAGGCATTCAGGAGTGAGGAAACAACTGTGCAAGGAGCTGCTGTGGCAGGGAGTACCACCCGAGTCCACAGAAGGAACGGAGAGGAAGGGAGGAGCAGGAAAGGTGACGACAGGTGACTTTGCCAAAGGTGAAGCTACAAATTCCCCAGATGCACTGTGACCTCAAACTGGGTTCTCCTCATTTCATGGAGCTGGCAACACTGCAATCTGTTTTAATTAAATACGCAGAAACACAAGTCAGACAATGTGTGGCATCCAAGTGCCACATGCTTGTATTTATGGCTCCATAGACAGAGAATTCGTGACATCTGCTTCCAACCACCACGGCTGCTTTATTAAGTGGAATAAATAAAAATCTGTGCAAAATGGCAGAGGCCTCACCAGAGATGAGCTGCTGGGATTCTCCCGGCTCAACACTTCCAATTTGTTCGACTCCACAGCCTCTGTGGAGTCACAGTTCGTCCCACATGAGAGCAAGAGGAGGAAGTTAAGTTGGGGACACAATGGCACGGTGAGAGGGGGGAGCCTCATGACGCTGGTGCTGTGTGCCCACCTGTGAACACAAGATATGGCTGAGGGTTCCCACTGCCGCCTCATTCACCCCAAGGCGACATCAGTGCACAGGAGAGGACAGAAAAGCAATCGGATATGGGAAATGAGGTGAGATGACTGAGGGTGGAGTGGTAACGTGTGCAAGCCTGCAGCCACACACACAAGGACACCCTGAACCCCACAGGGCTGGCGGTGTCCCCCAGCTTCTCTGAACCCCCTTCTAGACCATGACAGCGGGGATGGGTGTGGTACACTCAGACTCCACAAGCACCCCGCCACGTTCTGACTCGTTAAGACAACGGCATGTGGGTGACACACAAGCACCTCGCCATGTTCTGACTCGTTAAGACAACGGCACGTGGGTGACACGCGCACACCCACCACGTTCTGACTCGTTAAGACAACTGCATGTGGGTGACACATGCGCACACCCGCCACGTTCTGACTCATTAAGACAACCGCATGTGGGTGACACACACACCCCGCCACGTTCTGACTCGTTAAGACAACCGCATGTGGGTGACACACACACCCCGCCACGTTCTGACTCGTTAAGACAACGGCATGTGGGTGACACACACACCCCGCCACGTTCTGACTCGTTAAGACAACCGCATGTGGGTGACACACGCCCACCCACCACGTTCTGACTCGTTAAGACAACGGCACGTGGGTGACACACGCCCACCCGCCACGTTCTGACTCGTTAAGACAACTGCATGTTAAGACACACCGCCGCGTTCTGACTCGTTAAGACAACGGCATGTGGGTGACACACACACCCGCCACGTTCTGACAACTGCATGTGGGTGACACCACGTTCTGACTCGTTAAGACAACGGCATGTGGGTGACACACACACCCCGCCACGTTCTGACTCGTTAAGACAACGGCATGTGGGTGACACCCGCACACCCACCACGTTCTGACTCGTTAAGACAACGGCATGTGGGTGACACACGCACCCCGCCACGTTCTGACTCGTTAAGACAACGGCATGTGGGTGACACACGCACCCCGCCACGTTCTGACTCGTTAAGACAACGGCATGTGGGTGACACACGCACCCCGCCACGTTCTGACTCATTAAGACAACGGCATGTGGGTGACACATGCCCACCCACCACGTTCTGACTCGTTAAGACAACGCCACACACACCCACCACGTTCTGACTCGTTAAGACAACGGCATGTGGGTGACACACGCACCCTCGTTAAGACAACGTTCTGACTTCTGACTTAAGACAACCGCATGTGGGTGACACACACACCCACACTCACCAACGTTCTGGGTGACACGCGCACACCCCGCCATGTTCTGACTCGTTAAGACAACGGCATGTGGGTGACACACACACCCACCACGTTCTGACTTGTTAAGACAACGGCATGTGGGTGACACACGCACCCCGCCACGTTCTGACTCGTTAAGACAACGGCATGTGGGTGACACACGCGCACCCACCACGTTCTGACTCGTTAAGACAACGGCATGTGGGTGACACACACGCACACCCGCCACATTCTGACTCGTTAAGACAACGGCATGTGGGTGACACACACACCCCGCCACGTTCTGACTCATTAAGACAACGGCATGTGGGTGACACATGCCCACCCACCACGTTCTGACTCGTTAAGACAACGGCACGTGGGTGACACCCGCACACCCGCCACGTTCTGACTCGTTAAGACAACGGCATGTGGGTGACACGCGCACACCCCGCCATGTTCTGACTCGTTAAGACAACGGCATGTGGGTGACACACACACCCACCACGTTCTGACTCATTAAGACAACCTGACCACGTTCTGACTCGTTAAGACAACCGCATGTGGGTGACACACACACCCCGCCACGTTCTGACTCGTTAAGACAACGGCATGTGGGTGACACACGCACACCCGCCACGTTCTGACTCGTTAAGACAACGGCATCACACACTTCTGACTCGTTAAGACAACAGCATGTGGGTGACACACACGCACCCGCCCGCGTTCTGACTTCGTTAAGACAACCGCATGTGGGTGACACGCGCACCCGCCGTTAAGACAACGGCATTCTGACTCGTTAAGACAACCGCATGTTCTGGTGACACAGCATGTGGGTGACACCCACCACGTTCTGACTCGTTAAGACAACGGCATGTGGGTGACACACACGCACGTTCTGACGTTAAGACAACGCATGTGGGTGACACACACGCACCCGCCACGTTCTGACTTGTTAAGACAACGGCATGTGGGTGACACACGCACACACCACCGTTCTGACTCGTTAAGACAACCGCATGTGGGTGACACACACGCACACCCGCCACGTTCTGACTCGTTAAGACAACGGCACGTGGGTGACACACACACACCCACCACGTTCTGACTCGTTAAGACAACCGCATGTGGGTGACACACACCCCCCGCCACGTTCTGACTCGTTAAGACAACGGCATGTGGGTGACACACACACCCGCCACGTTCTGACTCGTTAAGACAACCGCATGTGGGTGACACGCGCGCACCCGCCACGTTCTGACTCGTTAAGACAACCGCATGTGGGTGACACGCGCACCGCCACGTTCTGACTTGTTAAGACAACGGCATGTGGGTGACACACACGCACCCGCCACGTTCTGACTCGTTAAGACAACCGCATGTGGGTGACACACACGCACCCCGCCACGTTCTGACTCGTTAAGACAACGGCGACAACACACACCACCACGTTCTGACTCGTGGGTGACACACACACCCCGCCACGTTCTGACTCGTTAAGACAACGGCATGTGGGTGACACACACACCCCGCCACGTTCTGACTCGTTAAGACAACCGCATGTGGGTGACACGCGCGCACCCGCCACGTTCTGACTCGTTAAGACAACCGCATGTGGGTGACACGCGCGCACCCGCCACGTTCTGACTCGTTAAGACAACGGCATGTGGGTGACACACACACCCCGCCACGTTCTGACTTGTTAAGACAACGGCATGTGGGTGACACACACACACCCCGCCACGTTCTGACTTGTTAAGACAACGGCATGTGGGTGACACACACGCACCCGCCACGTTCTGACTCGTTAAGACAACCGCATGTGGGTGACACGCGCGCACACCCGCCACGTTCTGACTCGTTAAGACAACGGCATGTGGGTGACACACATCCCGCCATGTTCTGACTCGTTAAGACAACGGCATGTGGGTGACACACACGCACACCCGCCACGTTCTGACTCGTTAAGACAACTGCATGTGGGTGACACACACGCACCCCGCTACGTTCTGACTCATTAAGACAACTGCATGTGGGTGACACACACGCACACCCGCCACGTTCTGACTCGTTAAGACAACTGCATGTGGGTGACACATGCGCACACCCGCCACGTTCTGACTCGTTAAGACAACGGCATGTGGGTGACACACGCACACCCGCCACGTTCTGACTCGTTAAGACAACCGCATGTGGGTGACACACGCACACCCGCCACGTTCTGACTCGTTAAGACAACGGCATGTGGGTGACACCGGTTCTGACTCGTTAAGACAACGGCATGTGGGTGACACACGCCCCGCCACGTTCTGACTTTAAGACAACGGCATGTGGGTGACACACACACCCGCCACGTTCTGACTCGTTAAGACAACGGCATGAGGGTGACACACACGCACCCCGCTACGTTCTGACTCGCTAAGACAACGGCATGTGGGTGACACACACGCACACCCGCCACGTTCTGACTCGTTAAGACAACCGCATGTGGGTGACACACACGCACCCCCCACGTTCTGACTCGTTAAGACAACATGGCACAACGGCATGGGGTGACACACGCACACCCGCCACGTTCTGACTCGCTAAGACAACGGCATGTGGGTGACACACACGCACCCGCCACGTTCTGACTCGTTAAGACAACCGCATGTGGGTGACACACACGCACACCCGCCACGTTCTGACTCGCTAAGACAACGGCATGTGGGTGACACACACGCACACCCGCCACGTTCTGACTCGTTAAGACAACCGCGTTAAAGACAACGGCATGGGTGACACCCGCGACACCGCCCACGTTCTGACTCGTTAAGACAACGGCATGTGGGTGACACGCCACGCACCCGCCACGTTCTGACTCAAGACAACGCATTGACAGACGCACCGCCACGTTCTGACTGTTAAGACAACGGCATGTGGGTGACACACGCACACCGCCACGTTCTGACTCGTTAAGACAACGTTGACTGACTCATTCTGACTCGTTAAGACAACCGCATGTGGGTGACACACGCACACCCGCCACGTTCTGACTCATTAAGACAACCGCATGTGGGTGACACACCGGCCACGTTCTGACAAGACAACGGCATGTGGGTGACACACGCGCACCCGCCACGTTCTGACTCGTTAAGACAACGGCATGTGGGTGACACCCGCACACCCGCCACGTTCTGACTCGTTAAGACAACGGCATGTGGGTGACACACGCACCCGCCACGTTCTGACTCGCTAAGACAACGGCATGTGGGTGACACACACACCCCGCCACGTTCTGACTCGTTAAGACAACGGCATGTGGGTGAACAAGGGCTTGCTCCTTGCCACACACTACCAGCTGTGAGCACTCTGGAAGGTTTCTGCATCCCAGGTTCGAGTGACACTTGCCTGGGAGGCACAAAGGGACCCCTAAGGAAGGAGTCTCATGAAGCTGCAGAACTTTTCCCATGTCAACACAAGATGTTTGACTAACGCTTGGCAGGCGCCTGGAAGTAGCTTGTGAAGCTCTAAGGACTACTTCTGTTTGCTACAGCAATGGAGCCCCACCGCCACGGCTGCTTCGGCTGTGGCCCGGCTGGCTTCATCCAGGGCCAGCGTGTAGCCCCCAGCTGTTCACTGGAACTTGAGGGCAGGGCTGCCTCGTGGTGTGCTGAGCAAGTCAAGCCAAGGAGCGCGCATGGCTCAGCTCCGACACCCTCCAGGCCTTCAGCACCCAGGACCCCAGAGCCACACGTGCTGCGGGCAGGGCCTTCTGGCGCCCATCTGTTCAACGACAAAGCAGAGACACAGCCTGCCCATGAGGCTGGAGGAAGATGAATGAGACCTCACAGGCCTTCAAGCCAGGGCACTGGTGCATGTCAGGAGCTGTCTGTCATCTTGATTAACAGAAGGAGTGACTTGACATGATCTGGATGTGCCTGCCAGACCACCATAGACCCAGATAGGGCTTCATGGCTGTCCTGACTCCAAGGTGTTCTTCCAAGGGTCAGGCTGGAGCTGGCAAGTGACCTTCAGCTATGGTCGCTAGGGCTGGGCTTGCTGCTGGTTCCAGTGCCCTGTCCCAGGACAGAGTCCTTGAACCCCAGAGCAGGTGGTGGCCTGTCTGCTGCCACTTGGTGGAGGAAGCTCCTATCCCCCAGGACAATGTTCCTTCCCCAGGCAGCCCCCCAGGGAAGGCTCCAGTGAAGACAGGAGAGCCCAAGGCCACTGGGTAACTCTCTCTGGGCAACTGCTGAATAGCAAATGCCTCTGGATTGAAAGCAGACACTACTGCCAGCTGTATCAACGCAGCCGAGGCAACTCATGAGAGACTCACAAGACTGGCCCTGCTGACATTCTCCCATGGGAAGAAGGGGAAAATCCCCAGACCCCACCTGAGCTCTCAGATGCCCCCTGTGTCAGCAGTGACGCATGAGGTGCTGTGGCCTCAGGGGAGATAGAGAGTAACAGACCAGGGACAATGAAGTCCCCTGAGCAGCCGTGGGGAGGTCATCACCTGTGCTGGGAGGAGACTTCTCAGAGGCACAGCTGCTTTGGGGGCTCCCTGCTCCTGAAGAAACACCTCACTCTGCTCTGTAAGGGACCCCGTTACACTCACTGGTACCTTGATCGCCCGTGTGTGTCCTTTCTCAGGTGAACAGATGTGTGTTCACATCTCCCAGAGGAAAATTTCTCACCCCCAGAACCCTCAGATGACATCACGAAGCACTAGCCTGGACACTGGGCCCTTCAAGAAATGAGGGCAACCCCATGGGCTCTGGGCAGCTGGCAGAGATGGTGGGCATGTCGGGGAAAGGCTGACAGGGTAAGCAGAGGTCACACCCAGAGTTCTGCACAGAGACGGAGAAGGAAAGTCGCTGGGGCCAGCCTGCTTCCAGAAGCCAGGAAGGACCCACGCATGCCCACAGGGACAGGGAGGAGAACTTGGCTTCCGCTTCATCTGGGCTCCATCCACTCCTCCCCAGAAGTCCCGGAAACAGACAAAAAGGGAGGAACCTGTGGTCTTCAAGTCCTGCACAGAAAGAGAGAGGGTCCCTGGTGCATACCACCCAAGCAGGGTGCCAGCAAGGTGCCAATGTAGTGCATGCATCTGGTTGAGTTCTGAGGCCAACAGCCCTGATCATGTGACACAGAGCACACGTTGCAGGCTGCGTGCACTGTCGAGCTTGTAATGACCGGTGTGGAGTGCATTTGGTTAGCACAGATGAGGACCTCACAGCGTGAGAAATGCTGGGACACGACAAGGTGTCAGGGAGCCATCCCTGCAAATCTCTCTTCATTAGTGTTTCATATGGAGCTAAATTTGCTGTAATAAAAGTGCTATTAACACGCTTACGTTTATGAGGATTCTGCCGGGTTAACCTTTCAGGCAGGATGGAGGGTCTGGACACAGCAGCGCACAGCAGGCCCTGGAAGGCCACACTCCTGGCTGCTCGCCGCTGGTGAGACGTGAAGATGAGGACTCGGCCAACCAGCCGCGTGTGCCAGTGATGGCTGCGCCCCCAGGCAGGGACGATGCAGCCCCAGGTGCCTGCTGAGACTCACCCGTGCCTCGGCATAAGTCAGAAGCAGAGACCACACGAGGCCTGGGCCGTGTTCTCCCCACCATGCAAAGGCTCACCACGTGTTCTCCACAGAGCCGAGTTTCCACAGCCCCACTTCTGTCACCTGAGAGTGAGCTGTGGCCCTGCTTCCCTACACACCTCAGAAGAACAGTGCCACAAGACGCCCACAGGAGCCATGATCTCCACTGCTGATGCTGCATACTACTCAGGTTCTGGGCATCTTATGTTTTCTAATGTTTTATGAGTGCCAAGTGAGTGTGGTGATGGATGTGTAGTTGCTGATGCAGTAACAGTGGCCAAAGGAGAACATGGGGTGTCCCCGTCCATTCACCCCCACCTGTTTTCCTTATGACAAAGTCTCTTACTGATTCCAGACCTTGGCTCTTGTGAGTCCCAGTGATTCTCTTGTCTCTGGTCCCCACAGGACTGAGGTGACAAGTCATGCATGGCCATACCCAGCTGTTGGCCTGGGTTCTGGCGATTTAAACTCAGTCAGTCTCAGACCCCTTAGGCCCTCGTGCTTGTGCAGGAAGCTCACTCAATGGCTGGACCATTGCCCCAGCCCATCTCTAGGGCTGCTGTTGTGTTTATAGTACTGACTGCCTTCAAGGTGAGTCCGGCCACTGAGCCACGCCCCAGCCGCCTTACCACTTTTTACTTTGAGACAGGATCTTGCTAAGTTGTCTAGGCTGGCCTTGAACTTGTGGTTCTCCTGAGTAGCTGGGATTCCAGGCTTGTGCCAACATGGTGCCTAGTAAACCTCCACTCAGCTGCAAAAGGGAGGGGCTCAGATTGGCACTCCCCAGGAATGGACGTGCCTGGTGTACACCCCAACATCGACTGGAACTGAGTGAGCTCAAGGGGCAGACCCAGGTCACCTTTGCAGCTGAGAGCCAGGAACAGTGGCTTAATGAGGAGAGGAAAAGCTGCCTGTACAGAGCAAAGGGCCACACCAGCACCGAGCTCTATGTAGGCAGCACACTGTTGTGGGACAAGACCCAACCCTGTGCGTACAGGTGTGGCAGAGTCCTTGGATCAGGGCAGACCTGGCTCCATCCACAGCAACTGGGCATAGCCCTGGGCCCTCTGGGCCTCAACTTCCCTGTTGGCGAAATGTGGACAACACCACACATTGCCTTCAAGGCTGCAGTCAGGGCAAAATTGAAGCTTAGTGACAGAGAGAAGGGCTGGGTGGAACAGGTGTGCGCAGAGCTCTGCTGGCAGGCAGGATCAGGCCACACGTCAAGGGTGTGGCACACTCCTCCTCTGTGCTGCGAAAGAGCCAGAGCTCCTCCCTGGGGCTGGAGTGTACAGACACCTAACCAGGAGCACACCAGCAATCCGTTGCATTCCGTTCCATGGGTGAGAGCCCAGCAGGGTCACAGCAGATGCCATGGAGGACTCTGACCGGCTTCCAGTGTCCATCAGCTGACAGAAGCAAGCTGGACAGCGAGGCCTGACATGCCACAGGAGCCACTGAGTCATACTTGTCATTAAAAACGGGCTCTTCTGGAAATGTGAATGGAGCTTAGTTTATGGTAGAATGCTTGTCTCGTGTGCATGGAACCCTGGGTTCAATCCCAGCACCAAATAAACCAGGTAGGGTGGTGCACCCTTGAAACCCCAGCACTAGGGAGGGAGAGGCAGAAGAATCAAGAGTTTAAGGCGGAGAGATGGCTTAACAGTTAAGGCGCTTGCCTGTGAAGCCTAAGGACTCATGTTCAACTCTCCAGATCTCATGTAAGCCAGATACACAAAGGTGAGGCAAGCGCAAGGTCGCACATGCCCACTAGGTGGCGCAAGCATCTGGAGTTCAAATGCAGTGGCTGAGGCCCTGGAACACCAATTCTTTCCCTCTCTCTCACTTTCACTAAAAATAAAATAATAAAATAAAATAATAAAATAAAATAAAATAATACTGAGACAGCTAAATATAGATCCCCCATATGACCCAGCTATACCACTCCTCGGCGTATATCCTAAGGACTTGTCTCACTACCTTAGAGATACTTGCTCGACCATGTTTATTGCCACTCTATTCATATTAGCTAGGAAATGGAACCAGCCTAGATGTCCCTCAGCCGATGAGTGGATAATGCAGATGTGGCACACTTACACAATGGAGTTCTACTCAGCAGTAAAGAAAAATGAAGGTATGAAATTTGGTGGAAAATGGGTGGATCTGGAAAGGATTATACTTAGTCAGGTAACCCAGGCCCAGAAAGCCAAACACCACATGTTCTCTCTCATATGTGATTGGACTTCTATGTGAGTAAAAATAAAACTCAGGCCGGGCGTGGTGGCACACGCCTTTAATCCCAGCACTCGGGAGGCAGAGGTAGGAGGATCGCCGAGAGTTCGAGGCCACCCTGAGACTACATAGTTAATTCCAGGTCAGCCTGGACCAGAGTGAGACCCTACCTTGTAACACCAAAAAATAAAAAAAATAAAAAATAAGTAAATAAATAAAACTCAGTAGCAGAAGCCAGTAAGCTAGAAAGGGGATGTAAAGGGAATAGAAAGGGAGGGAGGGGGGACTTAATAGGATGGTATTGTATATATGTAAGTAGAAGAACAGATTAATGGGGGGAAAAGGCCTAAGTGAGGTCAGGGGAAGAGACTGAGTAAAGGAAAGGTGGAGGGAGGGCTAATCAAAATCTAAGAGGATATAAATAAGTCATATGGAAACCTACTTTTCTGGACAATGGAACACTCAGAAGCCATAGATTGTGAATAGAAAATTTTCAGTGCCAGGGATGGGATACCTTCCAGTGAGTTGTTGGCCAGGGAAGTCACAGATACCCCCAAAACATTACAGGCCATTGCCAAGGCTCTTGGTTTCCCACCAGGAATAGATGGTAAGACCCTATTGCTGAAGGCTCCATATGCTTGGGCTGCAAGGTCACTGAGAAAACCTGCTGGAGCTGAGCTGAAAGCCTCCTCCATGTGGACCAGCTGACAGAAAGCTCGAAAAAGCTATGCTGCATGCAATTCAATGGGAGAGAGAAAACACCAGTGAAGGTATTCAACAGTGAACACTGCAAGCTTTAAATTTGGCCAGCCAGGCCAAATGAGCCAGTGGATGCAATAGTGGCATGTCTCATATGGAATAAACCAACCACTTTCTAATTGGATTGGAGACCCACTCCATCCCTGATATTGAAAACCTATGAAAGGGGTAGTCATGTGCCCTAGGGGTGTAATGTCTGCTAGTGTCTGGCTAAATGTATATACTATGCTCACCAAACTGGCCAGTAAGCACTTCTCTTCATGTCCACACCCATATATTAATGCTACTCTCACTTTTGGTTAGAGAAGCTTCTCTTTTCAGATGGTGGCAACCTTGGGATGACTCAGAAGGCACCATGGTGCTGAGAAGAAGGGACAGAGGAGTGCTCAGCACTGAAACATCTCAAACCCACCTTTCAAGGCTCAGGGTCCATTGTGGAAGAGGTGGCGGAAAGAATGTAAGAGCCAAAGGAAGAGTAGGACTCCTTACAACGTGCTCCTCCAGACACAAAATGGCCTGGATATCCATGACCTCACAGTGCCTGACACTACCTACACAAGACCATCCTAATAGGAGGAAAAGATCACGACATCAAACTGAAAAGACATTCTTCTCATATCTTGAAAATCTGACACAATTAATTGAAATGTAATGGACTTATTTGTTTGGCAGGGAAAATTAAAAGCAGAATATTATTCAGAAAAAAAGAGAGAGACTGATAGAGGGGAGGGGATATGATGAGAGTGAAATTTCAAAGGGGAAAGTGGGGGGAGGGAGGGAAGTACCATGGGATATTGTCTACAATTAAAGAAGTTGTTAAATAAATAAATAAATAAAATAAAGAGTTTAAGCTCAACCTGGGCTACATGAGATTATCTCAAAAAAACCCCACAATAATAATAATGAAAGGAGGGTGGGAGGGGACTTTCTCTCTCTCCACTTGTTTCACAAGAACAAGGCATGAGAGTCCACATGGTGGTGTGGGCACGTGGACTCACCTCCACCTCCCCACGACCACACCCACGTCCCTGCTTGCAGCACATGTGGACTCACCTCTACCTCCGTGCTGTGTGCCTGCACCTTCTGCACCATGTCCTCGGCTTCCCGCATGCGACGTGTCAGCTGGGGTGAGTACTCGGCCTGAGTCAGCTCACTGTCGTAAGATCCCAGAATGGCACGCATGCCATCCCGCTCCTGTGGGCACACAAGGAAGCAGGTCAGGACTCAGGATGGGGTATGTGAGGTGAGACTGAAGACAGGCTTCGGGAACTCAGACTCAAAGATCCTGGCCTGCCTATGCACGTGTCTAAAGAACCCACACAGGAGGCGCAAGCTCCAGACGCACAGATGCTAGGCTGGCAATCCTAGGAGCCCACTCTAGTCTCTGCTCTTCCTCTGACCATGGCAAGATGGCACCTCTCCTGCTACGACTCCTGACCAGTAAATCTCAGAGCAAGGACATAAACGCGGTGGGTGAGGACAGAGCCTCAGCTGTGTTCCGGGCCGAGGGCCTGAGTTCATGAAGCAGCTGCAGCCCTAACAAGTACCACACAGAGCTCATGATGTGCGCGGCCACAGGTGCGCCCAGAACCCCTGCTGCCCCTCTTGGCACAGGATGGAGTCCCGGGTTTCTTGGATGACAAGTGGCACCGTCAGAAGTAATTTCACCGCCACTCATTTGTCCCTCACAAGTATCTTGATTAAAGTTGACAGTGTGAGCCAGGAAGCCAGGGGTAGAGAGATGGGTGGCATCTCCAGGGCAGGACTGGGACAGACTAAGGGGGATGCTCTTTACACATCCAGGAAAGCAATGTGGACAGACAGTGAAGTACCTTGTGTGGGGGGCACTGAGCTAGCTGCTCCAAGGACCACACCCTGGGAGCAGAGCCACCAGGAAGGCTAGCCAGCCCTAACCCACAGGGTCCTGGGCTCCGCAAATATAGACATGGTGTAGAGCTGCAGGAGCCTCAGCCCAGGAAAGCCAGGCCAGGCCAGGGACTCTTCCTCTCACTCGGCTTTCTTGCACCTGTGCCCGTAAGAGCAAGGTCTGTCTCCCAGAAGAACGACCCAAAGGCTCAGCAGCCTGTACACCGCGCTGTGCCCATCCTCACCCGCCCCGGCGAGCAGCTGTACAAAGCACCCGCCTCCTCTGTCCTCCACTCCCTGGGACCCCAGAGCCCAGGCTGCCATATCACGGCTCTCTTCAACCCAGGCACACACTTCATAATTAGTTGATGACAAAAAATTCAATAAGTGAGAAATTAAAGTTACAACTCCGACTGGAACTGGTCACAGATCTGGGGGAAATTTGGTTCTGCGGGAAGTTTTATGGGGTGTCATAATTTTATTGAAATCCTATATCTTCCCATTGACTTTTATCATCTTGAGCTGGTTACTCGAGTTATCATTAGCACGGTGTCGATGCCGCGAGAGGCCGGGTGGGGGACTTCCTTTCATCAGGGCGCTGTAATTGTCTCCTTTATTGATCCGTAAATCTCCAAGACGCTGCCCTTTGCCAGGCTTCCTCTTCCCGTGCATCTCCAGGCTGGCAACGGCTGGCACGGAAGAAAAATAGAACTCCAGAAGTTTGCTGCTTCCACCTTTAGCAGGAGTCGTCTGGCCATTAGCAGCAGAGCAGACGCTGCGCTGGCAACTGGGTCCAGCTTTTTGGTGACCGATTCCACTGGCGGTAGAGCTCGCCTGTCTCCACTGAGCCAGCACGGGCGACGCATGGCTTCACTCAGGTGGGGCCCACAGAACCTTAAAGACTTGTTTGAGGGGTACTAAACAGAATGGGATCTTCTACTGAGTGCTGCTCCTTGGGCACGGTGATCCTATTTGAAAATAATCCCATTTGCTAGTCACGTCATTAACAGCAACTAGAACAGGCAGTGAGGAGACAGTCTTGCTCATGAAGTCATCTGCTGAGGTCAAAGGCCTGAAATGTGTAAGCGCTGAGCCCACTGCAGGGAATGAGGCCTCCTGTGTGCAGTGACCGGCCTGCAGGGTGGCTCATCACGATGGCAGGGAGAGCCAGTGGCCCTAGAACAGCCCCTGAGGACAAGGGCAGTGGAGGCTGCGGATGACCAACACAGGACAAATATTAAGAAGCAGGGTCTGGGGCTGGAGAGATGGGTAAGCAGTTAGGGCGCTTGCCTGCAAAGCCCAAGGAACTGAGTTCAATTCCCCAGTACCCATGTAAAGCCAGATGCACAAGGTGACACATGCGTCTGGAGTTTGCATTGGCTGGAGGCCCTGACACACTCATTCTCTATCTGCTTCTTTCTTTTTCTCTCAAATAAATAAATTAATTAATTAAAAAATACTTTTAAGCAGGGCATGGTGGCACATGCCTTTAATCCCAGCACTCGGGAGGCAGAGGTAGGATTGCCATGAGTTCGAGGCCACCCCGAGACTACATAGTGAATTCCAGGTCAGCCTGAGCTAGAGGGAGACCATACCTCAGAAAACCAATATGTATATATGCATGCATGCATGCATACATACATACATACATACATACATATACACACACACACACACACACAAACACACACATATTTTTTTAAACTTTTTATTTTTTATTATTTTTTTGGAGACAGACACAGAGAGAGAGAGAGAGAGAGAGAGAGACAGACAGAGAGGGAGACAGAGATGGGCGCACCAGCAGTGTCTCAGCTGCTGCGAACGAAATCCAGATGTGTGCGCCCCCTTGTGGTCAAGTGCAGCATTGCGCCCTTGTGTCATTTTGCATCTGGCTAAACGTGGGACCTGGAGATTGGAACTGCTGGAGATTGGAACCAGTGTTCTTAGGCTTAGGAGGCAGGCGCCTTAACCCCTAAGCCATCTCTCCAGCCCCACACACATATTTTAAAGAAACAGGGTCTGCAGGAACTATCCCCAATCCTGTAAGGCACTAAGAGTCCTGGGGGGGAGGAAATCTGGGGCTTGGAAATGGGATGAGGTCAGTCAAGGAGAAATCCACAGGCCAAGGGGCATTTGAGAAGGACAGTATCACCCCAGGTAGAGGACAGGTCACTTGGGTGGAACACCTCCTGCACTTGGTCATGGCAGGGCAGGGCAGAGCAGAGCAGTGGGGCTGAGAAGCCACATCGATAACCACAAGGAGAGTGGTCCCTGGGAACCCGCAGACTCTGAGCAGGCCGGGTGGCCTTAGGCACTGCATGGGAACAGAGGTGTCATCCCAGATGAGGACTGGCCCTTCTCCGTCCCTTCAGCTGGCCATGACATCTTTAGAATAGTCAGCCTGTCTGACACTCAACCGTAGAGCAGAAAATAAACTGCTCTGATGGTCGCAAATTCCAATACAGCCGAGTGCCTGAAGCTCTGGACACATGCCACACTTGTCAGGTGGCAGCTTATCAGTCCTGGTCACCCGTCACTGTGTCCTTTGCATCTCTCTTCTCACAGTGCACTGCTGTTCCTGAGCCCAGCTGAGCATTCCAGAAGAGCTGGTCTGAGGTCCTGCGGGCTGCAGGTCGCCTTGGTCCTCTCCCTCGTTCTCTACAGGGAGGGCTGGGTGGTACCTGATCTAGGAACTCCTGGGAACAGAGCTTACACTCGCCCTGGAGCAGGCAGCAGCTCTCTTCGTTCACCCCCCCTTCTTGCACTCCCCCCTCCCCCAGGCTCCCAGGCAGCGCTGACTCACTGGCGCCCACTCATCACAGCCCTGTCTGCAGGCCTCCGCAGGAGGACACTCTCTGTGGGCATCTCCTACAATCTCTTCACCACCCTCGTGGCCTCTCACCTCTCTACTCAACTCTCAGTCACTCCACAAGGCTTTCTTGAGACAGTAAGATTATGCTCACAGACACTGCAAAGCACCATTTCAATGATCTCCCAGCACAAGGAGTCAGCCAAGTCCACGCTCCTCCACGGGAAAGCTGCCCTGTGCCGTGCTCGGGGGTCCCTTCGGCTCATCACTGCCCATGGCCAAGGTGAGTGAGTGGGGACACGGAGTGGACCTGCACAGAGAAACCCGGACCTGGCGGAATCCTAAAGACCCTCTTCCGGATGAACCCCACGGAGGCCCCTCCTCCCTCAGCCCAGCTCGCCCTCGAGACCTTGACTGTGGGACCCTGAGACAGCCGAGCAGATGGGGTACCAGCAGCTTCCTGCCCAAGATCCCCAGGGCTCTAGGCCACCGCTGCCTCTAGCCCTGCTTATCCAGCCTTGCCACAGGGAAGCCTTGATGGTTCATCTGAGCCCGTCCGCTCCTGGGATCCAGGGACCCCCCAGCAGCCCAGTGCAAGGAAACCGCCCCCATTTCCTGGTACAAGAGCAGTTCTGTCCCCAACAACACTCCTTGCTGACACTTGCCCTGAACATGCATAAAAGGGGAAGGGCACAGGAGAGGGCGTCACATCTGCAGTACCCGGGGCATCCAGGAGGCGCCCACTCTGCTCAGCTGGGTCCTCGGAGCCAGAGCGGGTGTCTGAGCCACAGCCCAGGGCCTCACACCGGCACAAGGACCCGAGCAAGGCAGCCCGTGGATGGGTGCAGCCGGGGCAGGGTTTCCAGGGTCATATCTGCCTGGCCACGCCCATTTGGCTCTCACTGGAAACGACAAGCTACCTTCACGCATGAGAAAAACCAGCCTGCAGGACCTGAAGAGTGGCCTTCCATGGTCCTTCCACGGAGTGTCTAGCTCTGAATCAGTCACCTCATTGCTGGGACAAAAGACCCAACTGGAAGCAGCTTATGGAAGGAAAGGGTTTGTTTCAGCTTTGAGTTTATGGGGTCAGCTGCCCGGGCAACAAAAGAATGCAAAAACAGGGCCTGGAGAGATGGCTTAGCGGTTAAGCGCTTGCCTGTGAAGCCTAAGGACCCCGGTTTGAGACTCGATTCTCCATCACGTAAGCTGGATGCACAAGGTGGCGCAGGCATCTGGAGTTCGTTTGCAGTGGTTGGAGGCCCTGGCGCACCCATTCTCTATCCATCTGCCTCTCTCTCTCTCTTTCTCTGTCTGCTGCTCTCAAATAAATAAAAAGTAAATAAACAAAAAAAATTTTTTTAAAAAAGAATGCAAGAGCAGACAGCGGGTGTCACAGGAAGGACATAAAAGTGCAAGATCGCCCAGCACCTCAAGGCCACCCCCAATGACACACTTCCTCCAACAAGACTCCGCCTCCCAGAGGCTCCACAAACAAATGAGTCTATGGGGGACGAGCACACCTCTGAAAGCAAGCGTCAGGTAACAAGACACAGCTGGTGATGACCACACAATGCCACCTGTACCCATCTCCACGAACACTGGCTGTCCCGTCTGGAGACACGAGTCCAAGAACTCCAGACCGACTGTGACCCAAGTCAACAGTGAGCACGCACATATCCTCCTGGGCTGCTGGGGAGGGGCCTAAAGAGAACCTGCAAAGCCACAGGCTGCCGAGCTCTGACACGTGTGGGCTTCATGCAGGGACAGGCTGGACATTCAAGATGATGAACCCCGGACTGAACAGCCACCATCACTGTCCACACTGGGCAAAATACAGCACCGCACAGACGATGGCTTATATACACAAGTCAACCTTGATGCTAGGTAGATGGGAAAATACAGCACCGCACAGACAATGGCTTATATACACAAGTCAACCTTGATGCTAGGTAGATGGGAAAACCCACGAAGGTCTGGCATTGAGAATCTGTGACCATAAAGTGAGCCATCACTGATGAAATGGCAAGGAGCCATCGCTGGCGCATAGCACTGATGTCAACATGGAGCCTGACCAACCTGCCAGACACCAGCAGACAGCTGCGTCAAACCACCCAGGACACGCTTAACCTCCACAACTCACTACAGATCCTAAGTGGAAATTAATCAGAACTAATTCTGAAAATTAAAATAAGCACATATCTATATGTTTCCAGAAATCAATTTTTAAAAGATCACAGAGAAATGGGTGTGGTGGCGCACGCCTTTAATCCCAGCACTCGGGAGGCAGAGGTAGGAGGATCGTTGTGAGTTCAAGGCTACCCTGAGACTACATAGTTAATTCCAGGACAGCCTGAGCTAGAATGAGACCCTACATCAGAAAACAAAAAACAAACAAAACAAAAAAATCACAGGGATGAGCTGGTAGTGGTGGCACATGCCTTTCCAGCACTCAGGAAGTTGAGGTTGGGCTACAAAGTTCTAAGTTGGCCTAGACTAGTGCGAGACCCTGCTTTAAAAAAAAATCTATTTATCTATCTTATCTAATCTATGGAGAGAGAGAAAATGATGCAATCCATACACTTGTGAGGTCAGAAACACACTCAAATCAAGCACAGGCTAGGCAGGGTGTCCGGGAGAAGGCAAGAACAGACACCAATTTAGCAGTGCCTCACGAAAATCCCACAACCTGTTTTGCATTGTATGTTAATTGTTTAATTTACTTAATCTTGATTTTTGAAACACGGTCTTAATCTGTGGCCTCAGGTTACAGTGCTCCCAAGAGCTACAGTTATAGACGTGCAGTTACAGACGTGCAGTTACAGAGCCACCAGGTCTGGCTTTGGGTTTTGCACGTTTTACTCCACAAAAAGGCTGCGCTTTGGTGGTTTTTTGTTTGTTTTTGTTTTTTTGTTTTTCCTATTTCTTGTGGGAGACTAGACAGAAGGGTCAGATGTCCAAGGCCAGACATGAGGGTCTGGTCTGGCCTTGGACATCTGACCCTTCTGTCTCTCCTCCCGAGAATGGACTGCAAGTGTGTGTCACCATTACTGGTTTCTGCAGTGCTGAGGACTGAACCCAGGGCTGTGGGCGTGCGAGGCAAGCCCTGTGCCCACTGACACGCCCCAGCCCTACAGTGGGTTTTTAAATGAAAACAGGTCAAGGTCTGTGCTGCCCCTGAAGTACACACATACTGCATGTGCTGTGCACCCGTTACTGCACACATGTGCCCATATGCCAAACAACCCAACACAAAGGCTACATGGCATACGTATGTCCCGTGAACACAAAGGCTACATGGCATATGTATGTCCTATGAACCCATGCAGAAAAACACAGCTACATACAGCAAGTAGAGTGCAAGAAGAGACAGCCTAGAAGAAAGCGTACTGACTTAGTGATTAGACCGTCTAAAAGCTGGAAACAGCAAGCTAACCGATTAGCTTTAAGAGAGAGAGAGAGAGAGAGAAGTGAGGTAACCCAAGCCCAGAAAGCCAAATGTCACGTGTTCTCTCTCACATGTGGACCATGGCTACAGATGTTTGGACTTCTATGTGAGTTGGAATAAAACTTGGGAGCTGGGTGTGGTGGTGCATGCCTTTAATCCCAGCACTTGGGAGGCAGAGATCAGAGGACCACTGTGAGTTCAAGGCCACCCTGAGACTAATAGTGAATTCCAGGTCAGCCTGAGCTAGAGTGAAACCCTACCTCAACCCCCCACCCGCCCCCCCCCAAAAAAAACCTCAGTAACAGAGGCCAGTAAGGTAGAAAGAGGATATAAAGGGAATAGAAAGGGAGGGAGGGGGGACTTAATAGGATGGTATTGTGTATATGTAAGTAGAAGAACAGATTAATGGGGGTGAAAAGGCCCAAGTGAGGTCAGGGGAAGAGATTGAATAAAGGAAAGATGGAAGGAGGGCTAATCAAAATCTAAGAGGATATAAATAAGTCATATGGAAACCTACTTTTCTGGACAATGGAACACTCAGAAGCCATAGATTGTGAATAGAAAATTTTCAGTGCCAGGGATGGGATACCTTCTAGTGAGTTGTTGGCCAGGGAGGTCACAGATACCCCCAAAACATTACAGGCCATTGCCGAGGCCCTTGGTTTCCCACCAGGAATAGATGGTAAACCCTATTGCTGAAGACTCCACCTGCTTGGGCTGCAAGGTCACTGAGAAATCCTGCTGGAGCTGAGCTAAAAATCTCTGTGTAGACCAGCTGACAGAAAGCTAGAAAAAGCTATGCTGCATGCAGTTCAATGGAAGAGAGAAATCACCAGTGGACATACTCAACAGTGGACACTGCAAGCTTTAAATTTGGCCAGCCAGGCCAAATGAGCCAACAGGTGCAATAGCAGTATGTCTGTTATGGGAGAAAGCAAACGCTCTCTAATTGGACTGGAGGCCCGCTCCATGGGAGGGAACACATCCCTGATACTGAAAACCTATGACAGGGGTAGTCATGAGCCCTAGGGGTATAATGTCTGCCAGTGTCTGGCTAAATGTATATACTATGCTCACCAAACTGCCCAGAAAGCACTTTCTTAATGTTCATACCCATATATATTACTCACTTTTGGTTAGAGAAGCTTCTCTTTTCAGATGGCAGTGACCTTGGGATGATTCAGCACCATGGTGCTGAGAAGAAGAGGAGTGCTCAGCACTGAAACATCTCTATCACATCTTTCAAGACTCAGGGTCCATTGTGGAAGAGGTGGCTGGAAGAATGTAAGAGCCAAAGGAAGGGTAGGACTCCTTACAACGTGCTCCTCCAGACACAAAATGGCCTGGATATCCATGACCTCACAGTGCCTGACACTACCTACAAAAGACCATCATAATAGAAGGAAAAGATGATGACATCAAAATAAAAGAGAGGGGCTGGAAAGATGGCTTAGCAATTAAGGCATTTGCCTGCAAAGCCAAAGGATTCCAGTTCTACTTTCCAGGACCCACTTAAGCCAGATTCACAAGGGGTACATGCATCTGGAGTTCGTTTACCATGGCTGGAGGCCCTGGCACGCCCATTCTCTCCCTCCCTCCCCCCTCTAATAAATAATAAATAAATATTTTAAAAGTTTTCAAAAAATAAAAGAGAGACTGAGTGGGGGAAGGGGTATGATGGAGAGTGGAGTTGCAAGGGGGAAAGTGTGGGGGGGAGGAAGACATTATCATGGGTTATTGTCTATAATTATGAAAGTTTTCAATTAAAAAGTGTTTTTTAAAGAGAAAAAGCAGCTGGGCGTGGTGGTGCATGCCTTTCATCCTAGCACTTGGGAGGCAGAGATAGGAGGATTACTATGAGTTCAAGGCCAGCATGAGACTATTCAGTGAATTCCCGAGCTAGAGTTAGACCCTACCTTGAAAAACAAAGAGAGAAGAAGAAATAAATAACAAAAATGGAATAAAACTGAAAATAACGAAAAAAATAAGTGAAATAGGCAAAAACGATATGAAGTTGCATCAGTAGTACAAAGAAACAATGAAAGGGAAGAAGGGAGGGGAGGGGGAAATGGCTCAGTGGGTTAATGCTTGCGTTGCAAGCATGAGATTGATCCCCAGAATCAATCCATGTTTAAAATAATGCTTCCTGTAATCCCAATGCTAAGGAGACAGCGACAGGAGGACCCCTGCGGCTCTCTGAACATCCAGTCTAGACTACATGACATGTTCCAGGCCATTGAGACACTGTCTCAAAAAAAGGTGGAAGGGGGCTGGAGAGATGGCTTAGCAGTTAAAGCGTTTGCCTGCAAAGCCAAAGGACCTTGATTCGATTCCCCAGAACCCATGTAAGCCAAATGCACAAGGGGACACATGCACCTGGAGTTCGTTTGCAGTGGCTGAAGGCCCCGGCACGCCCATTCTCTCTCTCTCTCTCTCTCCCTCTTTCTCTCAAATAAATAAATAAAAGCAAAAAACTATTTAACAAAAGTTTTTAAAGGTGGATGGGGCCCGAGAGCCCAGGGGTCCTCTGGCCTCTAAACATACGGGAAAACACACACACACTCACCCTAATGCACATATATATCAGCACGTACACATGCACACAAACATGCATACATGTACACAAACATGTACAAAGAAGGGAGTGTCTAAAAGTGGAAGGACAGATGGAACAGTGGAAAGCTTAACAATATAGGAATGCTCAGAGAATGTGAGAAAGCACATCCAAAATTCATGAGAAAGAATGGCTGAGGGGCTGGAGAGATGGCTTAGCGGTTAAGACACGCTTGCCTGTGAAGCCTAAGGACCCATGTTTGACTCTCCAAGTTCCATGTAAGCCAGACACACAGGTGATGCAAGTGCACATGGTCGCACATGTACACAAGGTGGCACACATACCTGGAGTTCAACTGCAGTGCTGGAGGCCCTGGTGCACCAATTCTCCCTGCCCCCCATTAAAAAAATTACAAAACAAAATGAAAGAATGACTGAATGTCTTCTAAGTTCACGATACTTATGAGGCCCCAGGTCTGGGAAGCTCACCACACCCCAGGCAGGATAAGTATCAAAAGTCCTGCTCAGGAAAAGCCTCCTCATAGAGAGAGGCTCACAGGCAGACGTGCCGGAAGCCTGGGGGGGTGCACTCAAGAAACAAGAGCAGCGCATTTCCGGTCAGGAACCACCTAGGGAGAGGAGAGGGGAGGGGAGGGGAGGGGAGGGGAGGATCGAGACTGAAATCTGGAAAGGCCCTACCAACCCCTGATCCTGTGTGCAAAGACAAGGAGAAAGCCACACCCCGAGCAAGCCTGTCCCCCAGGAGACCCTGAGAGGAGGAGACCCTGTCTCAAAATCCCAGAAGAAAACAAGATGAGACAGCTATCTAGTTAGCTAGACGTGGAGGTACACGACGGTCCTCCCACAACTGTACTTGGGAGGCTGAGGCACGAGGATCAAGAGTTTGAGACCAGGGCTTAGCGGTTAAGGCACTTGCCCGCAAAAGCTTAGGCCTCTTGTTTGACTCTCCAGGTCCCACATAAGCCAGACGCATAGTGACGCAAGTGGGCAAGGTCGCACATACACACAAGGGGGTACACGCATCTGGAGTTCAATCGCAATGGCTGGAGGCCATGGTGTACCAATTCTGTCTGTCTGTGTCTGCTTGTCTCTCTCTCTCACTTACTCCTGCATTTAAAAAAAAAAAAAAAAGGAGTCCGTTGAACTCATTTCAAAAAAAAGATTAAAAAAAAAAAGTTTGAGGCCAGCCTGGACCAAACAGTAAGGCTTTGTTTCAAAATCCAAAAAGAAAAGAAACTGGGGGGGGCTGGAGAGATGGCCCTGTGGTTAAAAGCTTGCTTTCAAAGCCTGATGGCCTGGGTTCGATTCCACAGTACTCATGTAAAGCCAGATACAGAAACTAGCAATGCTTTGGAGTTCTCTGCAGTGGTAGGAGGCTCGGGCACACCCATTCATATTCTCTCTCTCCCTCTGCTTGCAAATCAATACATAAAGATAAGGAAACAAACAAGAAAGCGAGACAACACAGCAGTGCATGCAGGAAGGCGAGCCTTTGTGGAGCAGCACAAGGAGCTTGTGACACGAGGTGACAAAGTCCTCGGCTCTCCCTATCATCATTCAAGTCACGGAACATCAGTCCTGCAAACTGGGGACCAGGGTGACCCTGGTAGGGGGCAGTGGTGGCACGGAGCCTGATATACTGCCACCCGGAAGTGCTTCGGTACTTCTGAGCCTAGACATACATCAATCCTGAGTGTACGTGACCAGCTCTAAGAACCATGCGGCCCAAGCCATCATCTCCGCTCCTTAGGAGGCTCAGGGGAAAAAAGGCTGACAAGTGCAAGGCCAGCTAAGCTACAAAGTAAGTTCAGGGCTAGCCTGGGTAACTTAGGAAGACCCTTCTTAAAATGAGAAGAGCTAAGTACAGCCATGCATGCCAACAACCCCAGGGCCATGGGAGTGGAGGCGAGAGGACCACTGAGGCTCACTGGTCTGCCAGGCCGACTGCAAAACCGCAGGTCCAGGTTCAGTGAGAGCTTCAGTGAGATAAAGCAGAAGGGGGCACCTGCTGTTCTGCTCTGGCCTCTGCATGGGTGTGCACAGGACACACATGTATGAATACACCACACACATATCAACACAATATAACAAAGTAAGAGCCGGGTGTGGTGGCGCACGCCTTTCATCCCAGCACTCGGGAGGCAGAGGTAGGAGGATCGCTATGAGTTCAAGGCCACCCTAAGAATACAGGGTGAATTCCAGGTCAGCCTGAGCCAGAGTAAAACCCTACCTTGAAAAACCAAAAAAAAAAAAAAAAAAAAAAAAAAAAAAAAGAAAAAGAAAGAAAGAAATGGGTTGGAATTTAACTTAGTAGAAGAGCTCCTGCCTCAAATCCCCCAGTGAGGGGCTGGGGGAGGGGGAGGGAGGGAGTGGCTCAGCAATAGAGCGTCTACCTAGCACCTTCAAGGTCCTGGGTTCAATCCAGGAGTGAGACAAGAAAAGGATGCACCATTCATGTGCTGACAAAAGACAATGAATCATAAGGGATGTTCAATTAAAACCCAGCAAAGCTGAGAAGGGAGGGAAGAGAAAACAACAGGAGACAAAGCAGTGAGCATGCTCGGAAGGGCAGCGAGCCCGGGGAAAGTAAACACACCACGTCCGCAATCATTGCCAGTGTGGATGATCCAAACACACCACTTTATCTCAATACCACTTTAAAAAGAGTGTCAGAGTGCATTTAAAAAATACCTAATTATATGCTGTGTGCAACACGTGGACTTTGGAACAGAAAGACACAGCTATTCAAGTAAGTGGAGAAAGGAAGAGAGACCACGCTCGCTCTAGTCAAAACAGAGCCGGAGTAACTTTAGTTCTCACAGGCTGGCAAGGACAGACTCAGAGAGGAGGCTGACAACGGGGTCACTGCTGCAGGAAGACACGACCCCCCTCTACACGCCATGGACCCGCTGACGACAGAGCGGTGAGGCACACACAGCACAAGCAGATCAAGTGACAGACGGAAGACTCCTCCGTGCAGGGCTGACCGGCATAGTTCTCTATTTGAAACAGACAGATCTAGGCCGAGAGCTGACCAAACTGTGCCATCCATCACATGGGACCGTGATGCACTGCTATATGCCAACAGCAGACTCACAGGTCCTCAAGCCACAGCAAACACTCACAGCCATGGTGGGGCCAGGTGAAGAACGTCTCTACGTCCTGCAAAGTAGGCTGTCGGCCCTCACTTCATCACACTGGTCAGAGCAACAGAGCATTGGACAGTCCCAACATATTTAGAAAGGAGACAATCCACTTCTAATGACCACACACCCCAGCAGAAGGCTCAGGAGAAATTCAACACTTTGGATCAACAAGAAAATGAGATTACAATCAAAACCGTGGTAAGTTGTGAGCTACAGCAAACAATGGGCTTGGAGGTTAACGTATTTATTGTCCTGTCTCAGAAGCATGGTCCTAACGTCACCTAAGCTTCCAGACGGGGCACTACGCAAGAACCCTGGAAACCCAAGGTGAGCAGAAGAGAGCAAGGTGAGCAGAAGAGAGCAAGGTGAGCAGAAGAGAGCAAGGTGAGCAGAAGAGAGCAAGGTGAGCAGAAGAGAGCAAGGTGAGCAGAAGAGAGCAAGGTGAGCAGAAGAGAGCAAGGTGAGCAGAAGAGAGCAAGGTGAGCAGAAGAGAGCAAGGTGAGCAGAAGAGAGCAAGGTGAGCAGAAGAGAGCAAGGTGAGCAGAAGAGCAGGGCCAGTTAGACCAGAAGTGAGTGGAAAACACCGACCAAGCAAAGGCGGGAGCCTCGAAAATACCTTCGTGGGATAAAGTGCCAAGCTCGGACCACAAGAGCAGCCAGTCCTGGAGAGAACGCGGGTGTTCCAGGGAGGGGCCTTGTCCTTACTACTCCCAACTGCCCAGGGACACAGGAGAAGGGACACTGTGAAGACAGCACTGTGGACAATTCAAAGCTGGACAGAAACCAAGGTCTTCAAAGGCACCTGTGACTGAAGTGCACTAGAGAAGGAAGAGGGCGTCAGGGCCAGCTGTGCAGCTGCTCTGTGGGCCTGACAAAGGCGCATGCACCATCAAGCCCACTGGTAAGCATGCAGAAACCAGCCCCATTCACCAAACTGTTAACCCCACATACGCCTCACTCTGACCCTGCGCTGTAAATCTCCATGCAGCGAGGGGGCCACAGCTCCAGGGAGTCAGCCCCCTAGAAAAAGTGTCCCACAGGTTACCTGGCACCTGGCCCTTCTTTGTCTGCAATGCCACCTGGCAGCCACTGGCAGAAGCTCTCCTGTTACTGCTTTTGGGGTGACTCAAGCACAGGGTCAGCCTGATGGGGCAGCCTGTTTCTTCTACTGAAATTGAATTTAGGGCTGTGGGGGTGGCTCAGTGAATAAAAGCCTGGCCACGCAAGCATGAGGACCCTGGTTCAGACCCCCAGAAAACACATGAATGCAGAACATCATGTCAAGTGCCTGTAAACCCAGCACGGGGGAGGCAGAATCCTGGGGTCCCCAGAGCAAGCGGGCTCATTACACGAGCTGAACTGGTGGGCTTTAGGTTCAGTGTGTCAACAAATAAGGTCAAGAGCAATCAAGGAATATACCTGATACCAATCTCTGGCTTCCATCAGCATGCACAAATGCACACATACATGCATACCTGCAACCAAGTACACCTATGTGAACACACGTACAACAGGCACACCACACACACGGGCAAAACTTGTTTATGAAAGTGAATATTTATTAAGCCTTCCTAAGGAAAAGCAACAGACCTATAAGGTGGTACTGGTTGAATCCAATAAAGAATTTCAGCAAGACATAATACCAATTCGGAACTATGGAACGAAGAATAAATGTTAATTTTTTTAACTATAGACCTTAGCAATGAGAGATGGATAGCTGTGGCTGTCAATGTGATTGGGTTGAGAGAGGCCTCAACACTGGTGAAGCATGCATTTGGACACATCTTGTGGTGGTGTTTGTTTTTTGGTTTTCCAGGGAGGTTGTCACTCTAGCCCAGGCTGACCTGGATTTCACTATGTAGTCTCAGGGTGGCCTTGAACTCTCAGTGACCCTCCTACCCCTGCCTCCCGAGTGCTGGGATTAAAGGCGTGCACCACCATGCCTGGCTTTTGGACACATCTTTGAGGATAATTCCAGAGAAGACCTCAAATCAAGGGAGAAGCACTGCCCTTGAAAGTAGAAGAACTATGCCTGAGCTGAGGACCCGGGTGGAAGGAGAGAAGCAGGGACTCACAGAGCTCGGGCATTCCTCACTCTGCTTCCTGATCCACTGGGCATGAGCAAGCAATCTTGTGCTCCTCCTTTGCTGTGGCCCCTCTTCACAAAGAACGACAGCAGCTTCAAATCCTGAGGCTAAGTATGCCTCCGTCACACCGTTAGGTCAGGGTTAGGGCTTTGGTCGCAGCAAGGAGAGAAGTAATGAACAACATGAGGTCCTGGCGCTGGCTCATGTCGCCTAACCAACGTACCACACTAAAACCAGATCCTATTCTGGAATCCTCACGCGTGGAAGGCAGAGGCAGGAGGACCAGAAGTTCAAGGCCAACCTTGGCTACACAGAGAGTTTGAGGGCAGCCTGGATACCATGGGATCCTGTATCAAAAAAGAAAGAAAAAAAGCCTAATAAAATTCAGAAACAGGCAATCTCTGCAAACATCTCCACATGTACGTGTTCTTCAACCACGCCTGTTCTCTTGAGTCTGGGCCCGCATCTGCTGCCCAGTGGTAAGCCCAGGGGTGAGCAGGGCAGATGGTTTAAGGTCTTGGGTTGTGGGGAAAGACAGATTCACTAATTTTTTCTAGACTTTGATAAAAAAAGAACAGAGTCTATCTTCTAATCAGCAGTGTAGCTGTGGGACAAACAAATCCCATAAAAACACCCATGGTAACCAAAGATAATGAGGGAAAACTAGAAGAGAAAATAAACATAAATATAAATAAGCCAGGGCACTGTCAAGAGAGATGCTGCCTCTAACAGGTGGCAGATGAGGTCCAACGCCCGAGGTGACTGACTCGCACATGCTCTGTGCCTCCATACATGCATCCACACTAAATAAAAAGTTAAGGAGGGAGGGAGGAAGAAAGAAGGAAGGGGATTACATAAAACGGACCATTTCCATTTCTTGTCTTAACAAAAATAAAAAAGTAAATCCAAAACTCTAAAGCTATTAAATCCCAAGTTAAAATTTCTCCAGTAGGAAACGCTCTGGAGCCTTCACTGGCTGGTACACTCCAACCAGGCCTTTAAGTAAGAAATAAGCACCTACCTTACCTTATGGGGGGCACACCCAAACCTGCTGGAAACCTCGAGATTCACCCATCATCACAGACCCCAACTCCGCCATTAGCTTAATGGTAAAGCCAATACAGTATTACACATTAAACACAACCCACAGGCATGCATGCTTATTCCCAAAATGGGAGTTTTAGCTTCATATTTGAAAATCAATGGATTTAATTCCCATTAACAGAATAAATAAGTCATATGATCTCTGCAGTAGAAGCATTTGATTATAATCCAGTAACTATTCACGACGAAACCGGTAAAACAAAAAGCCTCTTAGCACATGACCCCACAAGCCTCTGTTGGAGCCAGTGGAGGTCCTCGCCATTGGGGGCAAGGCTGTGTGACCACTATCAGCACTGCTGCTGCTTAGCAAGACTGACAGGGAGGGACGCAGCTGCCACGGACACTTCTCTTCAAAGTAGCATGGAGATTCTAAGAAGTGGACTAGACCAAGAAAAGACCCAGAAGTGTTAAGACAGGGAGCAATGGAAAGACTACTAGATGCGACACGATTGTGACTCCAAAAACATAAACTACAAAGGAATTACTGAAATAAGGAAGTTTAGCAATGTTGCTGAGCCAGAGCTCAGTCTGTGATAAGGGGGTGTGGTGTGCTGGCCTGTCACCCCAGGAATTCAAGAAGTTCAAGGTCAGCTGAGGCAACTCAATGAGACCCTGTCTCTAAATAAAGAGTAAAGAGGGCTGGGGGTATAGCTCAGCATGGAGTGTTTGTTTGGCATGTAGGTGCCAAGCCTGGCTTCCATCTCCAGCACTGCAAGAAAAGAAACAAGTTCAGTTATGAGCTCACAGCATGGAAGGATAGAAATAGTATTTTGATAAAGACATTATTTGTAATATGAAGAAGCCCCCTAAGAGAGGGCTACCCAGACACTGTCATGTAAGACAGGGCTACCCAGACATTGTCATGTAAGACAGGGCTACCCAACTACCCAAACATTGTCATGTATCACTGAAAGAAAACTGGAGTGAGGCCGGGCATGGTGGCGCATGCCTTTAATCCCAGCACTCCGGAGGCAGAGGTAGGAGGATCGCCATGAGGTCGAGGCCACCCTGAGACTCCATAGTGAATTCCAGGTCAGCCTGGGCTACAGTGAAGCCCTTCCTCAAAAAGCCCAAAAAGAAAAAGAGAAAAAGAAAAATGAGTGAGCACACAGTAGGTCTGCAGATTGGCAGATTCAATACAGTCAAGTGGACCTGAGAGGCTGGAAGGGCCACAAACGAAGGCAACGGCCCTGACCAGCCCTGCGGGACAAGGAGCAGAGGACCCACCTGTCGGGTAAGGGACTGAAGAAGCCACACTAAGACAGACAGGCTTGGGCAGAGACACACGGCAGTGAGGTGACACCACGTCTGGAAGCAGACTGGTAAGTCCAAGCTGGGCTTGAACTTACAGCAGACCTCCTGTTTAAGCCTCCCAAGTGAGGGGATTACAGGCATACACCATCATGCCATGCCTGACAAGAAACTTGATATTTGTGGGGGTCTGGGGAAATGGTGCTTGCTTGCAAAGTCTGTCAGCCTGGTTCGATTCTCCAGTACCCATGTAAAGCCAGGTTCACAAAGTGGAACATGCATGTGGAGTACATCTGCATTGGCAAGAGGCTCTGGCATGCCCATACTCTCTTTTTCTCTTTCTCTTTGTAAATAAATAAATAATCCTATTTTTTAAAAAGATCTCTGTGGTTTTAGAAGTATGCTACAGGGCTGGAGAGATGGCTTAGTGGTTAAGCACTTGCCTGTGAAGTCTAAGGACCCCAGTTCGAGGCTCAATTCCCCAGGACCCATGTAAGCCAGGTGCACAAGGTGGCACATATATCTGGAGTTCGTTTCCAAAGGCTGGAGGCCCTGGTGCATCCATTGTCTCTCTCTCTCTCTCTTTCCTTCTCCCCTTCTCTCTCTGTCACTCTCAAATAAATAAATAAATAAAAAAAGACAGACAAAAAAAGAAGCATGCTACATACTTGCAAACAGCTCACGGTGAAGGTAGTCTCCAGTGACAGCTCCCTGCTGGACCACATGTCCCTGACTCGCAGCTCTGGGAGCCTGTAAGGGTCCTGTAAGGACTCACCATCCACAGAGCTTGGCTCCAGTGAGCATGCCCATCCATGGGGCCAAGTGGAGGCAGGAGGCGGCATGTAACCCCAGCCCAAGTTGGGAAGGAAGATGGCAAGCAAAGAGGTCTCTGGGGAACAGTGGTGAGCCAAAAGCACAGCTGCAGATTAACCTGAAAGCTGTGATCCTAACTGAAATGAGACAGGAACAAGCAAAGATGGAAGAGTGAGGAAACGGAGTGCTGGGGCAAAGGGCTTCCTGGACCAAGCTGAACTCAGCCTCACTACCCGCCCGGTCCTGAGACACTGGCTCTGGAAGTGTGGGACACTGAGAAGAGATGCGATTCGGGCAACCGGCCCAACCTGCGCGCTGAGATGCCTCTGTGTAAAGGGCTGGAGAGGGAGGAGCCTAGAGACCCCAGAAGAGACGGGGCAGCGCCTCAGCACCCCACTATGTGGAAATTACAAGGGAAGTACTGGGCCCACCCTGATGGCACAACTTGCACCCAGGGGTACGGACAAGTGTCTCTGGAGACAATGTGTTTGCAGTCCTCAAAGCTCATTAAATGTGCTTAATTGGGTGCGGCTAGTTCCACTGATGACAAGTGAGCAAGAGGGTAATTTTAGCGGAATGCAGTTCTGCTAATTCCGTATAGAACCTCGGACAAAGCACTAACAGAGCAGCGTCCCAATACACTGTGGCTTCACGTCTTTTGGAGGAGATAAGGCTCATTCAGAATGAGCACTCCTCCGGCTTAGACCAATTAGAGGCTATTAAACAGGCCTCTCATCCCACGCTGAACACTGTGCTTCCTGGTGAGCTGGGGCCTCTGGGAAACGGCCAACGATTCCAAGAGGAATCAGTGCTCCACGGAAGCACCGGAATGCGTCTGCCGGGGGAGCGGGTGGTGAGGAGCGGGCCCAGCTGATGACCTGTGTTTGGAGGCCGTGCTCTGCGGGCAGCCATGGGTGTGTGGGGACAGCAGGGCTCGTGGGCCATGACAGGTATTCTGGGTTCCTGCTGTCCTGCTGACTGGTGACCTTCCAACACTGCCACAGTACCTCCTTTCTTGGAGTTCGCTCCCTGAACTGCCATGAGCCCCTGACAAGGTCATCTTACTGGACAAGAGCCAAGCGCACTCACTTTTCAGATCTCCGCCTGCCCCCCGGGGGAGCCTCACGGGGTAGAGCCGGACACCTAGCTGAGCCGCTCACGGGGTCCAGCTCTCCCCAGGGTGGCAGGGGGCTGACAAGGCTACTCTGGAAGGGAGGACAGGACTTCTTTATACCTTGTCCACTCACCCGCCCTCGGCCAGCCAACCAGGTGCAGTCCCCTATCCCACTGAGTGACTGCCTCGGACTTCTTTCCGCCCCGTAACGCTCCTGCAGTTGGAGGGCCAGGAGATGAGCAGACCACGCTGCCCTTTCTGCCACAAGCCGTGCTATGCAATTTCAGCTCCTGAGAGAAAACGCTCCATCATCTATTGTGGGAAGGAGTGGGAATCAATTGAGATTCCCCAAAGCGATTTTACTCAGGCTTCACACTGCTCTCTTGCAAATTCCATTTCATTTACGCTAGCTGTATAATGCATTCCCAGCACCTACCTGGCCAGCCAGGTACTTCCAAACCAAACCTCTGCACTCCCGCGCAGATGACGCCACGGGTGATGCATTAGAGCTGCCTTTCCTGGAGTGACACCAACGGTCAGCAAAGTGGTGGAAAGTCTCACTGATTGCCCAGCTATTTGCGACAAGTCCCTCTCTCAGCTCTTCCCCAAGGGAAGAGCACAGGGTCCACACGGGGAAGGCACCGAAGCACCACGGATGTAGAGCGTTGTTATTCAAGACACAGAATAAAGGGATGGAGGGTAGGGTCAGCAATGCTGAGTGCAGCCAAAGCCCTGGGTGTCGGCAATGACCTCACATACCCACTGACCACGCACAGCAAGACATGCACAGAGGGTCAGGAGGGACCAGCCTGCTCTCTAAGAATGAGCTGAGGGGGCTGATCTGAGGACTTGTGGAAGGAACAAAGATACCTCAAGTGAGAGTCTTATGTCAAGAAGTAGCCACAGCACAGAGGGCAGGGGTGGGCAGAGATGTTCATCTGAGGAGACAGAATGTGTGCCAAGCAGTGGGCTCCATCCACCCCCACCTTGAACTTGGGCTCCCTAGGAAAGACCAACTAGTTGTTGAGGCAGGGTTTTTTGGGGGGAGGGGGAAGAATCTCTTGATATTGCTCAGGCTGGTCTCTTATCTCAGTCCCTCAACCCTGTTCACACCCATTCCACAGCCACCGCTCAGTGCTGGGCACCAGACAAAACATGGCCAGCCCTGCTTGCTGTCCACTCTCCCTGCTGGGTGGGCACTGCACTGCTTGGGGGTGCAGAGACCAGGTCTCAGTAGTTCTCACCATCATGGAAGGAGCAATGCCCACCACAGAATATTCTTTACCCCTAAGCACCGTATGTGAGTATGGGAAGCCCAGCATGCCTGCATGTGTGGAGGCCAGAGGTCAACGCTGGGTGTTTCCTTCTATCACTGTCCATTTATTGATTGATACGGGGCCTCTAGCTTGAACTCGAGCTCATCAATTCGGCTCGTCCAGCTAGACAGATTGCCCTGGGATAACAGACACATCCAGCAGGCATTTCCATGGGAACTGGAAGTCCAAGCCCCATCCTCGCACTCCTGCAGCGAGTGCTTCATCAACTGAGCCATCACTCCAGCACACACCAACTTTTAAGCTATGGTTCTCTATTTCCAGACCACAAAATACATACCTCACTACCTGGTGCTGACCTCTAGGCCAGGCTGAACATCTCTGCCTCTAGGGCACACTTCTCAAGCTGCCAAAAGTACTGCATGGTACGTGTGCAGGACATGAACCCACCCAGCGGGATCTCATGGGATGAGGGTTTACTCCAAGGAATCCTGCTCTCTGGGACACCTGAAATGTGGGAGAGGGACCAGCTCCCTGGAATTCTGCATGCTGGGGAATCTCAGATGAGAAGACATCATCACAACACTATGGCCACTGATTGCCTGTCTGCTCCCCAATCAAAAGGCTAGCTGCGGGGCAGAAAATGTGTTCTTCTTATTTATTTATTTATATTTATGTTTATGTTATATATTCAATCAATAGAGGACGTGTACCTGACAGATAAGCACAAGGGCACACATCAATAAAACCATCTCCGATACACAGCGGCAAGAGTTAACTGCTGCTGGCCACAAGGCCGTGCACAGCATCCGTGGGAAAGTGCCCACTAGCGCCTTCCCGGAAACCAAGAGGGCAACACTGGCCAACGTCCCTCGGGCGTCCAGACCTGAGGGGAAGTCACCAGGTCTAAGAGGCTTGCACACACCGGCAGGAATGAGGAAAAGTAAAGGAGGAGCGTGGACCCAATGTGGTCACCAGGAACCAGTGTCAGCCACTGGAAGCGACACTTCCAAAGAGCATTCAACGACACGGGCAGAGGCTGCAATGTCACGTTCAGGGACAAGCGGGTCTTTCCAACAACCTTGTCACACAACTGTTGTGAAAAATATTTTGGAGAGAGCCTAAGATGGCTTTAAACTCACTACGAAGCTGAAGATGACCTTGAACTACTGACCCTCCTGCCGTCATCTGTGCCATTACAGCCAGTTCATGCAATGCTGGGATTTAACACACGCCTTCACTCATGCTAGGCAAGTGCTCTAGAGCTGAGCTACAACCCCAGTCTTAGCAGCTTCAATGCTCACATGAGCTGTACTGTCTTCAGGAGGAGGAAGGTGTGGTACCCCAGGGGTTCCAAGGGAGCACGCCAGAAGGTTTTAACCTCGGTCTCTGTAGGCAGCCTGCCCAGCCCTGCTCAGCAAGGGTCCACAGCAGCACTGTGGCCGGCGCCACAGGAGCACATGAGGGACAAGGGCAGAGTCAGCACAGAGGAAAACAGGCAGAGGACACCTGCTAGGCAAGGCCAAGTGCTGTAGTGTCAAGCCCGGGAACTCAGATGCTGCACTCAAGCGTACACTAGAGGTTCAAGTTCAACGTGATGCAAGGGGGCGAGTCACCCACCCATCCTGGAAGAAGCACTTCTGACGCTGAGGCAGTGATGTTCGTGTCCTGCTCCATCTAGACACTGTCCCATCTGCATGGCGGTCCCTTGGCCCACAAGCACCTGCATGAGACCATGCTAGGCCCACAGGTTTTCACCCAGCCCAGGGCAAGGTAACTGCAAGGCCTGCACGCTCTGCTGGCCTCTGCTAACAGCAAGGCCATGAAAGGCAAGGCAGGTGGAGATGCGCCCAGAGAAACCCACAGGTGGATTTCTGTCCCCAGGCTGTGGGCCGTGGTCCAAGCACAGTAGACACAACTATGTGTCATGAGGTGGGGAGGTGTCATATTCCCAGCAGTGTGCCACAGTGGCATTACACACCCGCAGACCCACAGCTAGGTCGTCTAAGAGGAGGCCAATGTGGGGGGAGGTAGCCAGCAAGATGCACCCCACCCTGGCGCTGCTCACTCCTGCTCCCACACACCCAAATTCCCCGCTGACTGAGTCAGCATGTGCTACCGCACGCCCAGACAAGGCTCCGCACACAGCAGACAGCAATTCCTCCCAGCCTCTGCCTGCACAAACAAGGCTGGCTCCTCTTCCCTCGCAACAGATTGTACTTTTCACAACGGTTCTAGATTTACCAAGAACGAGGAAGATAATAGGCATCCCACATACTCATGCCCGGCCTCCCTGTCTCTTCTGCCTTACCCAAGGCAACAGACACGATTTGCAGACACTGAGGAGACATCTGGCTGCCTCAGTGACTAGCCAAGTCCTCTGCTCTGCAGGAGCCATCCCCCAAGTCCTGCCAGTCTCCAGGGAGGAGGGCTGCAAACAGCAGTGGGGATCCCGGTGTGGTTTCTCTTTGATATCCACTTGTGCCCACCAGCGGGGCAGCCTGGGTCTAGATTTCATGTGTGTAGAAGGAACCCAATGCTGCAGGGTGCCCCTCACAGTGGTTCGAGCCGCACACAGCCCCGTGCTAGAGGCGCCTCCTCTCACGCCATGGCTCTAGCTTCGACCCCTCAGGAAGGAGCTGCTCGGCTGTCCGTTCAGTGGTCAGGCTGTTTTCTCTGACACCCCAGCAAGCTCGTGGTCGCTGCTCACTTCCTGCTCTGTCTTAGTGGGAGCCCTGTCCCCAAAGACACTCTCCTCTATGTCCCCACCAGGACCAAAGGTGTGGGTGCTACGTGGAGGGAGAGGGACAGCCCCTTGCACGTCGGATCTCAGCTGACAGAGCACCAGAGGTGTTTGCTCGCCTGTGTACAGACGTGCACTCGCAGGGTGTCTCTGCCGTCACTCCACACCCTGGGGTCACCCCAAGCCCCTGCTGCTCTGACAGCACTAGACAGATGCCCCGTCGGTGGCCACCTGACACCACCCACTCAACTGCTCACTTTGAGACAAACGTGTGGCACCACCTGCATTCCCAATGGAACTATGGCCAGGTCACAGGGCCCTACCACTCGGTGACCAGTGACAGGCCCCTCACTCCATGAGGTATGCAGGCCAGCACTCCCCCAGACCTGGGTTTGTAAACAGTAATTGCACTTTTATGCGGGAAGCCAGAACCCTTAGCCCACGCCTCTATGAGGAATGTAGTGCTGTGTCTGTCTGCACATCTGTCATCCAACTTACTTAAGAACAGATCTCAGAAAGCCGGGCGTGGTGGCACACGCCTTTAATCCCAGCACTCGGGAGGCAGAGATAGGAGGATCGCCGGGAGTTCGAGGCCACCCTGAGACTACAGAGTGAATTCCAGGTCAGCCTGGGCTAGAGTGAGACCTTACCTCAAAAAAAAAACAAAAAAAAAGAACATTCCTCAGGTCACTGTAAAAAGCCAAAGCAATGAAGCGGCCTGAATCAACAGTGGGAGAAGCTAGGCCTGGGTGCACGTTATCATCCCAGTGGCTTGGGATGCTAAAGAAGGACCATAAGTTCAAAGCTACCCTAGGCTACAGAGGAAGTTCAAGGCCATCCTGGGCAACTTAGTGAGTCACTGTTTCAAAATAAGGAAAAGGCCGGGCATGGTGGCGCACGCCTTTAATCCCAGCACTCGGGAGGCAGAGGTAGGAGGATCGCTGTGAGTTCAAGGCCACCCTGAGACTACATAGTGAATTCCAGGTCAGTCTGGGCTAGAGTGAGACCCTACCTCGAAAAAACAAACAAACAAACAAACAAAAAAATAGAGAAGGGCTGGGAAAATGGCTTCATGGTTAAAGGTTAAATAATCTACATGCTGGGATTCAATTCGCAAGCTAGACACAGAGAGTGGTGCAAGCATCTGACATTCATTTGCAGTAGCAAGAGGCCCTGGCCTGCACACACACAAAAACACATGCAATTAAGTAAAATAAAAATTAAAGGCCAGGCATAGTGATGCACACCTTTTATCCCAGTATTTGGGAGGAAGAGAACTGCCATGAGTCCAAGGGAGTTCTGAGATTACATAGTGAATTCCAGGTCAGTCTGGGCAAGAGGGAGACCCTACCTCAAAAAAAAAAAAATTATTAAAACCAGGATTGGAGAGATGGCTTGGCAGTTAAACACTTGCCTGTGAAGACTAAGGACCTGGGTTTGATTGCCTCGTACCCATGTACAGCCAGATGCACAAGGTGGCACATGCATCTGAAGTTCGCTTGCAGTGGCTACACACGCTAGCACACCATTCTTTCTCTTTCTATCTGCCTCTCTATCAAATAAATAAATTAAATTAAAAGAAAAAAGAAATAACTGGGCTGGGGAGATGGCTTAGAGATAAGGCCCTTGCCTGCAAAGCCAAAGGACCTAGATTTGATTCCCTAGGACCCACATAAGCCAGGTACACAAGGTGGTGCATGTATCTGGAGTTTGCAGTGGCTGGAGGTCCTGACGTGCCCATTCTCATATTCTCTCTCTCTCTCTCTCTCTCTCTCTCTCTCTCTCCTCTTTCTCAAATAAATAAACAAAAATATTAAAAAAAAAAAAATAGCCCGGCATGGTGGCACACGCCTTTAATCCCAGCACTCGGGAGGCAGAGGTAGGAGGATTGCCATGAGTTTGAGGCCACCAGGAGAATACATAGTGAATTCCAGATTAGCCTGAGCTAGAGTGAAACCCTAGCTTGAAAAAAAAAGGGGGGCAGTAAACATCTTTTTAAAAGGTAAAAACGAATACTAAGAGGTCTGGGGGTGTGGCTCAGTGGTAGAGCTCCTGCCTAGAATCCCCCAGTGAGGGGCTGGGATGTGGCTCAGTGGTAGAGCACCTGCCTAGAATCCCCCAGTGAGGGGCTGGGATGTGGCTCAGTGGTAGAGCACCTGCCTAGAATCCCCCAGTGAGGGGCTGGGGTGTGGCTCAGTGGTAGAGCATCTGCCTAGAATCCCCCAGTGAGGGGCTGGGGTGTGGCTTAGTGGTAGAGCTCCTGTCTAGAATCCCCCAGTGAGGGGCTGGGGACGTGGCACAGGGCAGAGCTCCTACCTACCTGGGGTGTGGCTCAGTGGCAGAGCTCCTGCCTAGAATCCCCAGTGAGGACCTGGGGGTGTGGCTCAGTGGTAGAGCTCCTGCCTAGAATCCCCCAGTGAGGGGGTGGGGCATGGCTCAGTGGTAGAGAACCCGCCTAGAATCCCCCAGTGAGGGGCTGGGGTGTGGCTCAGTGGTAGAGCTCCTGCCTAGAATCCCCCAGTGAGGGGCTGGGGTGTGGCTCAGTGGTAGAGCTCCTGCCTAGAATCCCCCAGTGAGGGGCTGGGGAGTGGCTCAGTGGTAGAGCTCCTACCTAGAATCCCCCAGTGAGGACCTGGGGGTGTGGCTCAGTGGCAGAGCTCCTGCCTAGAATCCCCCAGTGAGGGGCTGGGGCATGGCTCAGTGGTAGAGAACCTGCCTAGAATCCCCCAGTGAGGGGCTGGGGTGTGGCTCAGTGGTAGAGCTCCTGCCTAGAATCCCCCAGTGAGGGGCTGGGGTGTGGCTCAGTGGTAGAGCTCCTGCCTAGAATCCCCCAGTGAGGGGCTGGGGCGTGGCTTAGTGGTAGAGCTCCTGCCTAGAATCCCCCAGTGAGGGGCTCAGGGCGTGGCTCAGTGTACAGCTCTTGCCTAGAATCCCCCAGTGAGGGGCTGAGGGTGTGGCACAGTGGCAGAGCTCCTACCTAGAATCCCCCAGTGAGGGGCTGGGGGTGTGGCTCAGTGGTTGAGCTCCTGCCTAGAATCCCCCAGTGAGGGGATGGGGTGTGGCTCAGTGGTAGAGCTCCTGCCTAGAATCCCCCAGTGAGGGGCTGGGAGCGTGGCTCAGTGGTAGAACTCCTGTCTAGAATCCCCCAGTGAGGGGATGGGGTGTGGCTCAGTGGTAGAGCTCCTGCCTAGAATCCCCCAGTGAGGGGCTGGGGGCGTGGCTCAGTGGTAGAGCTCCTGCCTAGAATCCCCCAGTGAGGGGCTGGGGTGTGGCTCAGTGGTAGAGCTCCTGCCTAGAATCCCCCAGTGAGGACCTGGGGGTGTGGCTCAGTGGTAGAACTCCTGTCTAGAATCCCCCAAGTGAGGGACTGGGAGCGTGGCTCAGTGAGGAAGCATTTGGGCAATAACAGCTGGAAGGAGTGCTTGTCCCTGGCAATGGGGCAGACTCCGGGAGCATGAGGGTTGAAACCTGGGAGGTACAGGTGAGTGACACCATGCTGATTCTCCCAGCTCTGTGGCCCCATGCCTTCCAGGGAGGCTCCTGGGAATTTTGCAGGTAGGTGAAGAGGTGCCTCCCTACCAGTGTCCCCCTCCATCTCTGGACATGTGACAGGAGCTCCTAACAAGTGCTTGTGCAGACAGGTAAAGGGCTTGTGGCTTGGGACAGAGAGGATTAGCTAGGTGTGACAGAAAGGCTCCCCTCTCCCCCTCCCCACTCTCCTTTTATGTGGCTGCCGCAGCGACTCCGAAGCAATTGTGACAGAAGACACACACAACTGTGGAGAGCAGTGTGGGGTGACACACCTCCACGTAGCCTCCCCGCAGTGATGTGCACAAGTGCAGCACAGCAACACCTCAAGTGACATCATGGAGACAGAGCATCTGACCACTGGAAAGGGGCTGTTGTCTAGGACGCCCCCCCCCATCGCTCGTGCCAACATGCAACATTTCCGATAGCTCCACCACTTCTAAAATGTCCCATGCATGCAACTGCACAATGTGCAATCTCGGGACGTGGCTGTTTCACTCAGCTCAATGACTCAGATGGGCAGAGAAACTGCGGAGCTTGCCCATGGCTTGTCCCTTCCCATCCTGGAGTCCCATCCAGCCCTTTAGCAGCCTGTCATCCAGCCCTGCAGAACAGCAGAGTCCTCACTGCCAGGAACAGCATGGCACAGGTCTGCATGGAGACATACATTTTCTTTCTTAAGTGTCAATAATAATGCCTCGCACAGCAGCTGTCGTGTCAAACAGCCATTGCAATTTAGATTCTGGGAAACGGGCAAGCTGTTTTCCAAACTGGCTGTATTGTTTGTATCATCACTATCTGGAGCCTGTCCTTGCCAGGGTTCCTGGGGCTAGTACTACCGCAGACACGGGCGGCACACTGGGACGTGGCACTCAGGTTTCACTCCACGCTGTCATAGTGATGATGAATAAGCTTCTCTGTGCTGACCTGCTGTGGTGGTGTGAAAGTAATGCACCCGGCCCCAGGCTCACGTGCCTGAAACAGCCAGCAGCATAGTGGTGCCACTGGAAAGGTAGAACGTGCTGGAAGAAGTGTGTCACTTGGGGCAGCCTTGAAGTGACACAGCCCAGCCCACCTTGCTGTCCCCCCACTTCCTTCTTGTGATGTGACAATGGGACACCAGCTTCTTACTCAAGCCTGCCATGTTTCCACTGCCACGATGGCCTTCAATCTCTGGATGTGTAAGGCGAATCAGACACTTTTTTCCCTAAGGTGGTCAGGTGTGTGTTCACAACAACGAGAAAGTAAACAACACACCTGTCATCTGGCTAAGCATGTCACCAGAAAGCTTTAACATTCCCAATTTATTTTCTTTCCTTCCTTACTTGATTCCTGCCTCCCTCCCTCCTCCCCTCTCTTCCTTTGTGTTTGTTCCTTTTTTCTTTCTGTCAGGGTCTTATATAGGCCAGGCTGTTCTTCAACTTGCAGCCAAAGACGACCTTGAGCTTCTGGTCCTTGTGTCTGCACATCCAAGGGCTGCAATTACAGGTGAATGCACTGCCCATACTGGTTTATGTGGTGCTGAGGATCAAACCCAGGGCTCTCCAATTCAGCTTGCTTCTTGTTCTTTCAATCAAATTCTGGGAGGTCCTTGTATGCCACAGACCAGCATCTTGCCTTGGACATTTTTCCTCTAACCCTGTGCCCTGTGTTTACAGCTCCTAACATGGACTTTCACTCAGCAAGAGCATCACAATGAGGAAAAAAAAAAAAACCTTAGCTAGGCGTGGTGGCGCACGCCTTTAATCCCAGCACTGGGGAGGCAGAGGTAGGAGGATCAACATGAGTTCTAGGCCACTCTGAGACTACAGAGTGAATTTCAGGTGAGCCTGCCCTAGAGGGAGACTGTACCTTGGGGAAAAAAACAACCCAAAAATACTTGAAAAGAAGTGATTAAGTGGAGGGGGCACAGGTTAGGGAAAACAAAGAGAGGAGGTGGGAGGGCATTTTTATCAGGGCACAGTGTGTTTATAAATGGAAGCTGTCAATAAAAAGTTTTAAAATGCCAGGTATGATGGCACATGCCTTTAATCCCAGCAGTCGGGAGGATCATGGTGAGTTCAAGGCCACCCTGATACACAGTGAATTCCAAGTCAACCTGGACTAGAGTGAAACCCTACCTCAAAAAACCAAAATATCTGTATCTATCTTTTTTTTTTGAGGTGTGCACCACCACACCCAGATCGATCGATCGACCTACCTACCTACCTACCTACCTACCTATATATCTTAAATGAGAGAGAGAAGAGGAGAGAGAGGGACAGAGAGAGAGAGAGAGAGAATGGACATGCTAGGGCCTCCAGCCACTGCAAACGAACTCCAGATAGATGCACCACCGTGTGCATCTGGCTTATGTGGGTACTGGGGAATTGAACCTTGGTCCGTTGGCTTCACCAGCAAGCCCCTTAACTGCTGAGCCATCTCTCCAGCCCTAGGAGCATCGTATTTTGACAACTAACTCTCCACTCTAGATGACGTTTCTGGGGCCACACCTAAGAACCGTGCCTAGGTTGTGATACTCCCTCATAGTCTCAATGACAGCATCACAGTGACGCCTTCCACGTGAGTCTGCTAGTGACTTCATGTAAGCGTTGGATACCTAGAGGTCAACTGCTCAAAGTACCTTAGATTGAAGAGGCGGTCTTGGGGCTGAGAAGATAGCTCAGTTGGTAAAGTGTTTGCCCTGCATGCATCAGGTCCTGAGTTTGATCCCCAGAACTAACACTAGTCACGGTGACATAAACTTCTAATCCCAGCACTGGGTGAGGCAAGGGGCAGGGACATGTGACCCCTGCCTGGGGCTTACTGACTGGCCTGTCCAGCTTTCTCTGCAAGCTGAAGCTCAATGACAGACCCTATCTCTAAGAAGATGGTTTCATTCCTGAGGAACGCTGCTGAAGGTAGTCCCGAGCTACACGTGCACGTATACACGAGACACGTATCGACACAGCTACGAACACACACAACACAAATTGTCTTTCCATGTTGAACTGTTTTTGCATTTTTCTCAGCCTGACGGTCCAGGTTTCATTCCCCAGCACGCACATAAAGCCAGATGCACAAAATGATGCATGCATCTCGAGTTCGTTTGTAGTGGGAAGAGGCCCTGACATGCCCATACATACTATCCACTCCCTCTTTCATAAAGAAAAAATATTAAAACAATAAAAATAAAATAAAGTGCTGGGTGTGATAGTGCATACCTTTAATCCCAGCACTTGGGAGGCAGAGGTAGGAGGATTGCTGTGAGTTCAAGGCCATGCTGAGACTTCATAGTGAATTCCAGGTCAGCCTGGGCTAGAGTGAGACCCTACCTAGAAAATAATAAACCAAAAAACCAAAAAAAAAAAAAAAGTAAAACTCTCAGGCTGGAGAGATGGCTTAGCAGTTAAGGCACATGCCTGCAAAGCCAAAGGATCCAGGTTCAATTCCCCAGTACCCACTTAAGTACCCACCCTTCCTGTGGAGAGTGCCCATCATGGAAGAGGCTCGGAGCTCAGCACACAGCCTGCAAGTTTCACTCACGTGCTCCAGAGTGTGTTCTTGGTCCGTCTACACATTCTGGATCCTTTCCTCTGTTCCCGCCTTTCCTCTTGTGAACACTGTTCAAAAGTCCAAAGTTGGGCTGGAGGGATGGCTTAGCAGTTAAGGCACTTGCCTGTGAAGCCTAAGGACTCAGGTTTGATGCTCTAGGTCCCACGTAAGCCAGACACACAAGGTGACACAAGTGCACAAGACGGCACACGCATCTGGAGTCTGCTTTCAGTGGCTAGAGGCCCTGGTGCACCAATTCTCAATCTCTCTCTCTGATAAAATATAAAATTAAAAATAAAAAGTCCAAGCCAGGTGTGGTGGTGCATGCCTTTAATCCCAGCACTCGGGAGGCAGAGGTAGGAGGATCGCCGAGAGTTCGAGGCCACCCTGAGACTACATAGTGAATTCCAGGTCAGCCTGGACCAGAGTGAGACCCTACCTCGCAAAACCAAAAATAAATAAATAAATAAAAATAAAAAGTCCAATTTCCAAAGTCTCACCTGAGACTCATGTGAACACTGTAAAATCAAAAATCACTTACATAAACTTTCCTATTCCAAAAGCGGAGGAACAGGGACATAACAAAGAAAGACTGGACCAATTCGAGATTGAAAACTATTAAGGCAAACATCAAGTCCTGCCGCTTCAGATCCAGTACCTGGGATTCAGGGGGGAACCCTCTGGGCTCCAAAAGGCTTGGGTGACTCTACCCTGCCAGCTGTGCTGCTTGCATCCTAGGCAGAATTCACCCTGAGCCAGCAGCCTTCCTTGCTGACTGTCCCAGAGTCCAAACATCTCCACCATTTGGAGGCCTCCACTGAAATCTACAGTTCATCTTCGCAGCCTCACAAAATGGCCTCAAAGGGCCTTCCTGCGGGGTCTTTGACCAACCTCATCAACTCCAAGGAACCACTGTATGACAATCCACAAACCTCTATTTCCTGCATTTTCCAAACTCTCAGATCCAGTACCACGCGGCAGTGCAACCACACTTTTTTTCATGTGGGTAAGGAGCCTAACTTTGGGGAGCAAGAAGCTCCTTCAGATGCCCTCCATTGAAAAGAATCAGCACACCCACCAGCTTGAGCCTCCAGTGGGCTGGCTCTCGCCCTCGGAGAATCTCTCCTACTGTCCCAGTGAAGAGCAGCTGGCCTGTCCCCCACGGTGGTCATGGGGGTCTCTAACAATGCAGACGACCTGGGGTCTGAATTTGTTCACATGTCTGTGCTGAATTTTATACTTTTCATATTCTTCTGCTCTGTTTTCCTCTGCCAAACATACCAACCATCACCTTTACATTCAAATCTGCTCACGTTCTCAGGACACGGGCAGAATGCAGCCACCCTCTTTGGCAGCATGTCACATGAACTGCCTCCAGCTAGTTCTTGATAAGGTCCTTTCCCTCCCAACTCAGAAACCTTATAAGCTGAGCCTCCTCAGGCCACACTTTTCTTTGCATCTGGATCCTTCAAACTTTCATCGGAATGGCCCATTAGCTCTGCTTATAGGACTGTACCAGGAAAAAGCTTCTCTTGTCCAAAGTTTCAAATCCTTTCCATGTTCCTCCTGCAAACTGGCTCCAAAAGATTAAAACTGATATGATCAGATAGGTGTGTGGCATCACCCCTACTTCTCAGTACCAGTTTTCTATATCCATTACCTTCTCATTGATCAGAGAAATCACCCTACCAGAAGCAAGCCAAGAGTCTATTTTCAGCTTACTGCTTCAAGGGGAAGTTTCATCACAACAAGAAGAGCATGGCAGGAGCAGACGGCTCACAATGCATCGTCCCATCAGCTGTGAGAACGAGCATACTAGGTGCAGTAAGTGGGACTGGGCTAGGACATGCTAAGGCTCACCTCCAGTGACACACTTCTTCCAGCAAGGTTTCCACAAACTCCCAAAACACCACCACCAGTTGGGGATTAAGAATAAGCATTAATCACAAACACATGAGGCCCTGGGGAACATTTTACGTTCAAATCACCTCATCTGGGATCTCCCAGTGAGGGGCTGGGGCGTGGCTCAGTGGTAGAGCACCTTCCTAGAATCCCCCAGTGAGGGGCTGGGGGTGTGGCTCAGTGGTAGAGCTCCTGCCTAGAATTCCCCAGTGAGGGGCTGGGGTGTGACTCAGTGGTAGAGCTCCTGTCTAGAATCCCCAGTGAGGGGCTGGGGGGGGTGTGGCTCAGTGGTAGAGCACCTGACTAGAATCCCCCAGTGAGGGGCTGGAGTGTGGCTCAGTGGTAGAGCTCCTGTCTAGAATCCCCAGTGAGGGGCTGGGGTGTAGCTCAGTGGTAGAGCACCTGACTAGAATCCCCCAGTGAGGGGCTGGGATGTAGCTCAGTAGTAGAGCTCCTGCCTAGAATCCCCCAGTGAGGGGCTGGGGTGTGGCTCAGTGGTAGAGCACCTGCCTATAATCCCCCAGTGAGGGGCTAGGGGCGTGGCTCAGTGGTAGAACTCCTGCCTAGAATCCCCCAGTGAGGGGCTGGAGTGTGGCTCAGTGGTAGAACACCTGCCTAGAATCCCCTAGTGAGGGGCTGGGGTGTAGCTCAGTGGTAGAGCTCCTGCCTAGAATCCCCCAGTGAGGGGCTGGGGGGGGGTGGTGAGGCTCAGTGGTAGAGCTCCTGCTCAGAATCTCCCAACCTTTTGTGCTAGAAACAGCACAGGATAAGCCCCTGGCTCTTAATAGAATAGAAGGGAGGAAAGAAGCTTACATATTATCCCTCGTCCCTTTGAGAGAAATCTATGCGTATAGGTCTCCTCGAGCTAACAGCATTCCTTTGAAATGTCATCATCTGGAGGACAGGGCCTCAATCCCAGCTCAGTGGGAGTGTGAGTCTACCTTCTGTGACTACAGCAACATGCAGCCGGCCTAGTTGTGTTCACACAGACTAACCCTCTCACCTGCTTTTCTAATTCTCACTTCCCAGACTCCCAACTCCCTCACTGTCCCTTTGAAAGGGCCAGTCACCTCTGCCTCAGCTGACATCAACTGGAATGGAGTTTAGCTCTCCCCTATACTGTCAGAAGCAACTGAACAAATATGCCTTCAACACTCACTGTAGCACCTGGCTGAGTAATGCTTTCAGTGGTCCCCACATGACATGGAACACATGAGCTTTGAGGGCTCAGAACACAGTGAAAGGCTACTACCCTCTCCTTGCGGAGTGGTTTCTTCAGCCACAAGGGGGCCGCCCATCATCAAGGGCTCCATGGTGAGAGACATCTACCTTCCCCCTGGACCAGTCTGCTGCCCACATCCCCAGGGTATCCCCAGCTCTGCCCCAGGGAGGCAATGCTGCCTCCCACCAGCAGAGATTGGGGACATCTTCTTGGAGCAGCACCAGAGACGGTCTCTTGCTGAGCATCACCCCTGCATCCTGCATCCTGACACAATGGCCTCCAGCCATGCAGCTACAGGGCCATGCACCCAGGACCAGTGCGCATGCCCGAGTCTCTTCCCCTTCCCCACACGGCTAGGAGGCAAAGGGCGTGGTCACAGCCACCACTGCAGCTGAAAGCTACTTGGTCAGGAAGACAGACTTCCGGAAACACAGCCCTGAACTTGGAACGTTTGTGTCTCCCTTCTCGCTGTCCTCATTATTCATGAAATTGCCCATGCAAAGATATTTCCATGCATAACGCACTCGCTCTGCAGTGTAAGAGGTGGTCTTCATGGAGAAAAGTCAAGTCGGCCATGTAGACATGTTGTTGGGAAATGGAGAAAGAAAGGTGGTTACAGCTGACCTGGGAGTTTTGGGACTCACCTCCCGGCACTGTGGGGGGATGTGGAACAAACACGCAGTGTACGGTCTAGGTCCAGCTACCTTCTGGCAGGACAAGGTGCCTGGAGCTGGCACCCCTCCCAGCCTCAGTGGCAGGCCTGCATTTGCATGTAAATAGCTGACAAACACAGGAAGAAAGCAAGGAAGAGCTCTTTAATTAACTGTAACCCTCCATCTCAGGAGCTTCTGTTTGCCAGGATGGAAGGGCAGCCACTGGCTGGGTGCTGACTCTAGTTACTGACATGCCTGCCAGAGCCCTGAGTGACCCCCAGAGTGGCCGGGCCTCGGGAAGCCCCAGCCCAGCTCTCTCCTAGCCAGAAACAGATCAAGTGACTAGGTCCACTGGGCAGAGGCGTGCTGGCAACAGCTCAGGGCCCAGAAGCCAACTGAGCACAGGCAGGGTCTAACTCAGCAGTCTGAGCTCAGGGGCCAAGAGCGAGGGGCCGCAAGACAGCAGTGGGGGCCAGAGGTTGACCAGGGGCAGACGAGGGCGGGGTATGACCAGGCTGGGGCTGAACCACGGCAAGGGCCCTGGGCTTGTCTGCACACAACCCAGGAGCTTACAAGACAGCTGCAATCTCCAGGGCCTTTTTCAGAGGGTACTTCTGGGGCCACCATGACTCAGTTAAGTCTGCAGCATCTGCAAGCCCAGTTTGGGCTGGTGAGTTTTGAGTGGGAGCACTTAGCCAGGCTTCCCACTGCGGTGACATGGAGCAGGAGCACATTCGTCACCACTGGAGAGTCCTCACGGGGCCGCCTTGGGGCCTTGGGTAGCAGGGGGAAGCCAGGCACATTCTGGGAGGGGGCAGAATCGCCTGTGAGCATGCTGGAACTCTCTTTCAAACACACTCACCACATCCCAAGGTGACTGTGTGCCTGCTGACCATCCTATCAGAGGCTGGGCTCGAGTCGCAGGCACACACTGGATCACTGGTGCCGTGGGCTGGCTGGGTCCTTCTCCTGTTCAACTGTACTGGGCCCTGGACGGAGGAGGATCACTAGGAGTGACTGGATGCATGAAGAAGAGACCCAAAATAAAGGCGCCCACACGGTGCAGGCCACCAGTGGCAGGCATGGACCACAGAGCAGCCACGGAGTCAGGGGAGGAACAGGGACCACATGTCCCCAGCAAAGCAGCCGCCACCCACAAAGGCTAGCAGCAGCATGAGACGTCACCTGGACCCAGAATGAACCCAAGTCCCCTGCTGCACTCTTCTTTTCTTTTCTTTTTTTGTGGGGGACTGGGATTTGAACCCATGGTCTTGCCCATGCTAGGCCAGCACTGTACCACTGAGCTACACTCCTAGCGCACCTGCTCTGCTCTTGATGTGCGTGAGTCCCGGTCCCAGGTCTCGGCACCTCTCATGAGTCCAGTCACAGGCTGGGGGGCCGTGATGTAGATAACACTACAAGATCACGCCCCCCACACCCAAGGTCACTACCAAAAGGGCTGCCTCACTTCTAATCACACTCCCAGGCATGCTCTACGCCAGCCCCAGCTCTGCGTTTATATAATGCTCTCCCTCTTGGGAGCATGCAGGGGGCTAAACAAGGCCGGCTTGCACAGGAATAAATCACGCTTCTGTAGCAGCAATATTTCTTTAACCGGAGGTTAATAAAAATCACCGACGAAGGCTAACCAGTGGATCTAATTTATTTAGAGACTTTCATAAAGCTGTGGACAGAGCCCTTTATAAAAGCTGATTACGGTGCCAGAGAAAGCCCCGGAACAGCGACAGTCACTTAGTGGGAATTGCAGGCCCCAGAGCAAAGTGAAAAATTTAACAGGACCCCTCAAGGAAGGGAGGAGAGAGTGACATGGGAGCCAATTTGTCACCTACCAAGCTGAGCCCCTGCCAAGACCAACTCAAGGTCTGTCCCAGGGAAGCACCCAAAACCAGGCCCAGGAGGTCAGGCGCCAGGTCTGGAACATGAAAGAAGAGCTGAGCCATGGTTAAAAACAAAAGTCTTCCCAGGGGCCCCAGGAGGAGGCCCAGCACCCTTCAGAAATAGTGGCATCCACACTGGTCACCCCCTGGCGTGGTGCTTCCTCCCTGATGCGGAGGTGGGGGCCTTGCAAGGGAAGGCTTTTTCTGCACAGGCCAGCAGAAAGCTAACTCCCAATGACCTGGGGGGAGACTTCACTTGCAGACCCCTTCCCGACCTTAGAACTGGCACCATTCTGAGGGGCAGGCAGGAAGTTCACTAAGAGGCATTGTTTACAGCGGGGTTGGCAGCCCCTGTCACTCCCCACAGAGTGGAAACCCATCACGGTCTGCATGTTGGCAGGGTTCCGGCTACTTTCCACTTGACCCCAACTGGACCGGGAAGCTAGTCTGTCACACCATTAGCACACTAGACCATTAGCTTCCTGACCTACAGAGCCGGCTGGGCGGAGGTAGGAAAACCACATTCTCCTCCTTGCCAGAGGCCCGAGTGCACCCAGGGCAGCAGCAGGCCTGCTCCGGCTGTGTACCACCCACCTCCTCAGCCACACACAGAGCTATGAAGAGGGAGAGAGAGACTGCTTAAAACCCTGGAAACTTTAAAAGAGTCTAAGAACAGTGTAAAAGCTGTGGAAAGCAAAGTTAAAAACTCCCCATGTTGCTCTCATACTCATTCCAACATGGAGCCTGCACACAGATCATCCATCCAGGCTGAGGGATGCCTTCTGGAGCCAGTGCCCCTGGGGACCAGCAGCACGTGGGAGGGATGACCAAGCCCCGCGTTGCAGGCCCGCCTCACCCCAAAGCCTTGAAGTGAGGGCAAACAAGGAGCAAGTACTTTTGTCAGGAACACAGACCCAACATCCATCTCCAGCCCAAGAAAAGGCAGGGCACCATGGCCCAGGGCCACCCTCACAGCCGCTTGTCCAGCACCCTGGGGGGCACCCCCAACTTTCAGGCTTAGTGGGTGGCGTGAGAGGACCCACATCCCGGCTTCCTGTACAGTGCCCAGTCCAGGCAAACCCCCGTCAGCCCACATGCAGAGTCCCTTGCAGAGTCCTCCGGCACACAGCAGTCCCAGCTCAACCTCGCTGTGCAGACTCGAGACGAGCTAACCTAAGGCAAAGACAGTAACAAGCATTCACAGAGGCCCACGCTGCGTCATCACAGTGGCACAGGCTGACAGCCCGGCCCCCGTGACAGTGCTGCAAACCACACAGGTTTCTGGAGCATGCTGGCTTCCCCTCTTCCTCTCTGATGTTCTGTGGGGGTCTTTGTGGGTGAAGGTAAGCGAAGGAATATCAGCTGCAAACAGCGCACCTGCTATCGACTGCTTTCCGCGCGGTGATAGATGACATTTAATTCTCTCCACCAGAGCAGCCTGGACCTGCTTCGCTGCTGTTTAATCACTGTTGCAGCGGCTGCGAGGGTCCTCTGAGGCCCTCATGCTCCACGTGGGGCTCATGGGAAAAGCAGCCGAACGATGGGAGACACTGGCTTTCTAGGATACAAACAGACCCACACGCACGTGCACACACACACACCGTGCTCACATGATGTGCACACGCGGGACAGTGATGTGGAGGAAGGAACTGCCAATAACCCAGCAGACTGGGGCCTCCCTCAGAGTGACAGCTCCCCCAAGCCATCCCAGGCACCTCCTCTAGAACAAACGGGATCCACCGCCCAAGTTCCAGAAACATTTTCAAAAGGATTCTTCTCACAAAAGCTAACAGTTAATTGGAAGGACGTGGTTTGATGAAGGCAGGCATCGTGGCTACCTTTGGAGTGGACCCAGCACATGGCAACAGAACACTCTGGAAATGCAAAGCCCAGCCCTCATCAACAGAAACCAGACTAAGAGAAGCCAGGGATGTGCCCCTCCTGGGGGTGGGGGAGCAGGGCCTGCCACATCTTCTGGCTCTGGGGCCGGGGACCATCCCATGCCCTGGCCTGGGGGACCTTATAGGTCCTTATAGGACCCTTGGGGTGTTGAAGCTGTCCGCAGCAGTAGGCCAAGGGCAGGCACACATGCCCGGGCAGCACGGGAGGCCGGCTGCATACTCAACATCTTTGGAGCGGGCAACGGGTGGGGTGGGCCTCAGTTCCAGCGCCACCACACCTCGATGGCTATTTTTGGAAGCGACACTCTCAAGAGGCAGTCTTGGCAGGGAACCATGCCTTTGAGCACGACCATCAATTTTCACCTGCAGCCAGCGCCTTTCCTTTCAGGATCAAGGTTATTCAAAGATTTGGATTTCTTCGAAATTGTGTGAAAAAGGGATGAGGTCCCCACCGCAGCCAAGGGGACTCTGCAACACGAGCCAGGGTATCAACGACAAGAGCTCCAGGCTGGGTCCCCCAAATACCTTGGTGACTCCTCTGGACACACAAGCCCCATGTCCACTTGGAGCCAGGCCACAGGCCACCTGTGCTGGGGGGAGGAGACCTGGGTAGAGACCCTCCCCAGGGACCCGGCCAGGCTCCTCCTCCCTGGTTCTTGGGGTTAGTGTCCCTATCTTGGAACTTCAAACCTGTGCCAGCGAAGACAGCAGCACCTCAACTACCAGCTGAGCTGTGATGTTGACAAATGGGTCCCAGGGCCAGAAAGACCTGGGGTGAGGGGTGAGCATCTTGGACGTGGGTTTTGAGGATGGGCACGCAGCTCCAGAAGCAAGATTAAGGCAGTGAATGTGATTATTTTAGAAACTGAAATGCACCAAGGCCCGTGAATGATATGCAACATTCTCCATGAAGTCTCCTCTCTACCTACTGTCGGTCCGAGCTCCTGACCCATGGGACCCCTGAGGATGCTTCAGGAATCACAGCAGACTGACTGTGAGGTGACGTGGGCTGACTGCTGCCCACACGTGGGTGTCGCAGAGCAGCTCCTCTCCAGTGGCCTTTCCAACGAGTGCTGAGAGGACACATGTCCTCGAAGGACGCCCTTGGGGAAGGGGCGCATTACTTAGCTGCGTACCGGCAAGAAGGGAGCAGAGCCAGGGTGAGGTCTGCACAGGATCTGCACAGGCTCGGCACCTCCAAGCACCATCTACCACAGCCACAAGCCACAGCCGGCCCTGAGCAGCTGCAGCCTTGCTCCAGATGTGTTACCTGCCACGGAAAAGAGCAGACAACTCCAGGGACAGGACACCGTGCTCTCCGCTGCTGAGAGGGACCAGGCTCTATCCACGGGAAAGCTGAAGGGCAGCTGACACCAAGACAAGAAGACTACAAGTACCCGTAGCTGCACCCTGCTGCCAGGGCCTCCTGTCTCCATGAGCACCGGTAACTGCACAATGAGGCACCACGCGCCAGGGCTGAAGCTCCTGGGCGTGAGGCCTCGGGCAGGGGCCGCCTCTTGTCCAGCTTCTTCACCTTCACCGCTTGCCAGGCAAAGACGCTGAGACGTGTGGAGGGCAGAGGAGAGCGTACAGGAGAGGCCCGTCTTCCTGGGTCAGTAAGAGGACAGGACAGCCTCTACACTGAGGCTCTCAGCTGACAGCTGTCCATCAGGCCAGCACGGCCCCTCCAGTCACGAACAGAAAGGTCACTCTCGCCCACCACTAGACGCCAGCAGTGTCTGGTACCGCCAGAGGCGGCCCTACGTCCTTCCTGCCCACATGCCCACAAACCCCTATCTTAATAACCATCTTCAGGTTGGAGAGAGACAAAAGGAATTTTGTTTTGATTTCATTTTATTTTCTAAAATTGCTTTTCTCCCTGGAAAGTTTTTTCCTTGTCATGACCTAGTTCTAGCTGTACTTTTAGAGGGACAATGCAAAAATACTAAGACAAGGGCAGTTTTCTAGTGACTTCGTGAGTGGCGCCTTCCAAACCAAATGGGTGATTTCTTGCCCACAGGATACAATGTGACCCTCAAGGGCCTGGGCAGGCAGTCTATGAACCCCTGAGCATGAGCATCACGGCCCAGACAGGACCAGGCCTACTATGATGAAGAAGGCCATGTGCCACACAGAATAACCTTCAACAGGAGCCATGCCTGGTAGATGGCGCCCTAGCTGCTGACCAATGTCGGAAGTCGAAGGACCTTTTGAGGTAGGAAGCCAGCAGGCCTGGGTCTAAACTTGCATAGCCCACATTGATAAAGCCACCTACAACTCTATGCCACCCTGCCTCACCAGTGCTCAGCCCTCACACGGCCTGAGGAAGGGGAGCACTGTGCAGTGTGCCTAGCTGGGTACAGGTGTGGAGCCATGTCCAAGGTGAGGAGGAGCTGAGGGAGCCACATCCTGCCCATCAAGATGGTTTGGGAGGACTGGACAGCAGTGGTGGCACATGGAGCATGCTCAGCCAACTGCCTGTGAAGTAAGCGTCATGCGTGGCTTCTAGTGTACAGAACAGAGGTGCGGTCCAAGGACAAGGCGAGAAGAGCCAGAATGGGTGTGCATGGGTAGAAAGCACTCTTCCACTCCGAGCCAGCTGGCCGAACAAGAGGAACCATGGGCAGACCCAGGTTTTTCTGTTATTTTGACTGGTGTGTAAGCCAGGCTGGAGGGTCGCAGCCTCTGTTCCATCCTTTTAGATGGAAAAGACTCAACCCAGCACTGACCCACAGACCGCCAGAACAGTGCACACATGCACACACAAATATCAACAAGCAAAAAGGGTAAGCCAGCCATGAACACATGAAGGAATCTTGAAGGCATGTTGCCAAGTGAAATATGGCTAACTGGACTGTACATGGTCGGTCACACAGAATTCAAAGTAGAACCAGGACTGCTTGGAAAGAAGGAGTCAGGCAGGAGGGGACAGGGAAGAAAATGGGAGGTGAATATGGTCAAAATATATTATATACATGATAAAAATTGTCACTGAAATAAGCTTTAAAAGACAAACAAACAAAAAGAAGCCACGGGAAGAAGATCTAGCAAGGTGTGAGTGAACGTGCTGAAGACCTCCCTTCAAGCATTCTGAGCCCCATGACGAGACCAGAACGTGCTAAACCCACTCTGAAGGTTGGCCTTTCTGAATCCTGCAGATTACCAGCCTTAATCCCAGAACCAACCAAGGAGGCAAAGAGAAGGACCCTCAAGGCTTACTGGCCAGCCAGTTTAGCCTAACTGGTGGGGTCCAGGCTAGGAAGAAGCCTTGTCGCAAAAATGATGGACAACCCATGAGGAACGCCTAAAGTTGTTCTCTGGCCTCCACAAAAACACACATACATGTATGTACAACACACACACTCCAGGTCACCTACAGATGGCAGGATGGCAAAGGCCGAGGCCCACAGGATCTGACTGTAACAGACAGACAGAGATAAGTCTCGTGAGATGCCATTAAAACCTGCCACAGCAGAGAAGGAAGGAATGTTGAGTCAGACTTTCCTGCAAAATCCAGAAAAGCTGCTGAGAGAAATTAAAGACCATTTCAGCAAATGGGAATAGTTAACATCCACAGGTTAGAAGATGAAATAATGTCCAGACATTATTTTTTCCCAAAATAATTCATGAAGTTATTGCAATCCTAATAGTCTCCCAGCAGAGCACTTTGTGTGAATTAAGAGGCCACGAAGAAGGGGCTGCAGAGCACCAAAGCCGGCTACGGAGCCCTCCTCCCCCGGGCTGGGGAGGGAAGCCAGGCCTTCTGCCCAGGCCACTGAGCTACATCCACTAGCCCTGAACTCACTGACACCAAGGCAGGCCTTGAACTTGGGATCTTCCTGCTTCAGCTCCCAAGTGCCTGGGATAAGAGGCCTGCATCACCAGGCCCAACAAAGGAATCGTAAAGAACAAAATTGAAAGATTTCACAAGCAGAAGCTAAAACTGAGCTTGAAGCAGTAGGCAAGATGGCATGGCACGTGCAGACAGACAGACAGACAGACAAAAGAAGCCCCCGGAACAGGACAGATGACCCAGCAGGCCCACAGAGGACCAGCCATAAGGTGGGGTGCCATGGGAGAAAGGATGCTCTTCCCACAATCAGATCTCAGAGGCCCGGCCCCATCCAGAGCCCCAGCAGACACAACCATGGACAGTAAAACCACAGAGTGCTTGGGGATAGCAGTGAGATCTTTACTATCCGTCTGACTTTGGTACGTAAAGATACTTAATCAAGACTCCAAAAGTGCCAGCAGAAAGGTAAAAATCAATACGCTGACCGCAATTAAAATGAAAAACGTGTTCTCACCCTCAGATACAGCAGCAAGGGTGAGAAGGCAAGCTCAGGTGGGGAGAGGGCCGGGAGGGTGGGTCTCCAGCCCAGCATGGGTCACACCTGCTAGGCAAAATCACGGGTGTGACTCGGAAGGACCCAGACCACCCCAAACTCCCAGCAGCCTGCAGGCAGCTGCCTCGCCTGGCACACAGGTGTCAGTCTGAACACAAATGTTACATGAGCCACTGCCAGGTATGCCCACCAAGGGGGCCCAGGATGACGCAGGTCACAAGCACACAAGTGTTCTAGCGGCATTATCTGCCATGTTCAAGCAATGCGTGAAAAAGTCACTCAGGGCTGGAGAGTCGGCTCAGCGGTTAAGCGCTTTCCTGCAAAGCCGAAGGACCCATGTTCGACTCTCTAGATCCCACATAAGCCAGACGCACAGAGTGATGCAAGGTCGCACATGCGCACGAGATGGCGCACGCATCTGGAGTTCGACTGCAGAGGCTGGAGGCCCTAGCATACCAATTCTCTCTCTCATTAAAAAAATACAAAAAAGAGTCATTTGTTGAAGTGCTTATGTGCAATAGAGGAAAGCCTAGCAGCTTCGGGTACTAAGCAGCACGCATGCATCACAAAGGCAAAGAAGCCAGACCCAAGGCACAGGACCTGTGACTCCCTCACAGGGGTCCGCGGCTGGGTGGCATGGAAGAGTCAGGAGGGGATGGCTCCCCTGGGACCAAGGCGAGCAGGCTGGCAGCTACTTGCTTCACATCTGTCCTGCACTACAGCCAAGGTTGCTGCCAAGTACACACACATGGCTGGGCTAAGGAAAAACACACACAAATTGGGCTGGAGAGATGGCTTAGCACCTAAGGCACTTGTGTGTAAAGCTGAAGGACCCAGGTTTGTTTCCCCAGGACCCACGTAAGCCAGATGCACAAGGTGGTGCATGCGTCTGGAGTTTGTTTGCCGTGGCTGGAGGCCCTGGCATGCCCATTCTCTCTCTCTTCTCTACCTCTTATCTCTCTCAATAAATAAAGAAAACTAAAATATTTTTTCAAACATACACAAGTAGCTGAAGCCAGGTTCCAGAATAGTCCATAGCACTGCTTGATCTGGCAAAACGAGAAGGGCAGAGGGGCACTGGTGCCCCATCTGGCTCCACCCCCACCCTGTCCCATTATGCACAACTACGGGAGGGCAGATGCTGCCTGGCCAGGTCAGGGCCCTGCAGCCCAAGGGGCCACCTCTGGTGTGACACTCACTGCAGGAAAAGCTACCTGACCAGGCAGGCACAGGCAGAGAAGCTGCACTGGTCACAAACGCCTCCAAAATAACCTGCCAAGGCTGGATCAGTTTAAGCTAAATGACAGGAATCCCAGTGGACGCCATTTCCCTTTACTCCTATCCCATAGGGTTCAGATTTGTGACATGTCACTTCACTGTATCCTTTTAGCAGAGAGAAGTAATTCAGTGAAAACCAAAGCATGCAGCAAGGTGGGTGTGCCCAAGCCCCTCAGTGACAAGTGCCAGCTAAGCAAGGCACCAAGAAGGTGCTGGCCATCCCCCAGCACCATGCTTCCCTGAGCCTTCAACAGGAGTACCTCCGACATAGTACCCAGCACCTACTTCCTGTCCACAGTCCTTCTCAAGTGGGGATTCAGACATCCAGGACCACAGGCACCTGTTGTCTCCAGCTCCCGGGGAGGCAGGCTGCCTCCCACTCCTTTTGCCTGAGTCACGCGGGAAGGGACAGGTCACCATCTCTTCAGGTAAGGAGTGGTAGGACTCACACAGCCTCAAGGTTGGCCAGGGGCCTGGTGAGGCGTTCCCACAGAGCAAACCCAGCACCTTGCTGGAGGGAATGCAGCCGGTGCATGGACAGGTGTGCTGCTGGTCTCTGGAGAGGAGCACCGGGGCACGGCCTTCGTCCCATAGAGCTGCGGAACACAGCTACCTTCCTCGCCAGCCTCCCAAAGCAGGTAGAGGCTCACTAGGGCCCCTGGAGAGTAAGGAGGGAGCATCTTGAAGCATGGGGGGGGAGTGGGGGACCTCTCATGGTGACACAGCCAGAGCAAACCTGATACAACCCAGAGTGCAGAGGCCAGGCCTGCAGAAACTGCAGTACATGACTAATTCCACACTGGACAGGCCCCAGGGCAGGATGCCACCGTGACAAGCCAACAACAGGCCTTGCAGACACCATGTAAGAAAGATGCTTCCTCAGGGAGCTACACCCACGGCAGACCTAAGAGAGTCTGGCAGGAAAGGAAGGGGGAAGCATTTCTTTCACTTAAAAAAATGCTGAAAGTTGCTTTCACTCCTTACACGCTGTAAGTCTGATTCGGCAACCATGTTGTGGAATATTAGGATGCACTGGAAATAGTACATCTCAAATAGGAAAATGGATTGTGTTCACCTGGTTCCAGAAGCCAATTTTCAATTGCTTAAAATAGTCATGATATTTTACCAAGGTAATTATACTCTTAGCTATCAGTAACAATCAACTCCTTAGACTCGAGCCGCTTAATAAAGGCCTCCAGATGAAACTGCGTTCCAAGCACCGCAAGCGTAAATGTCAAGCACAAACAGGCCCCTCGGAAGGGATGCTTGGGCTGAGCACAGCGGCTGCATCCAGGGCCAGGAGGTGGGTACCTGTGCTCCCCTTTCCAGAAGGCACTAGAGGTAAGCTGGGATGGGAGGCAGGGCACGGTCAGGCAGAGATGAGTAGCCAAAACTCCCCAAAGCCCTAGGGCTGCGTCCATGGGGCCTTTGGAAAGGAGGCGCTCTCCCACCACAGGCAAGCCAGGACAGGAACTGTAGGAGGGAGGCGCCACCAGGAGACCAGGGACACTGCCCAAAGATATTACACAGCGCAGCACGGCACAGGAGGCCTCCACAGACATGCCTAATGGAGCACATCACCACACCGCCAGCAAGATGGATCCCTGCATTCAGTGTCCCAGGGCTGTGCAGGTGATAGGGATCGACCAGTCTAACCCCCTCAGAGGGACAGTCAGGATAGATAACCAGTCAGTGGAAGGCAATCAATATCCAGCCCTCCAGCCCAAGAGCTCAGAGTGAGCAGCCAAGAGCGCTTTCCATCTGTCTGCAGCAGGTTTCCTGACTGGGTGAGCAGAAGTGAGAGCTTGGAGCCAGAGGAGCCATCAGCTTTCCATCTGTCTGCATGTCATCTTCCCAGGCCCCAGGCCTTACATGACAAACCCATCAGTGTGACAGTCTGGTGAGGGATGGCTGGGACTGGACCCAGGTTTGATTCCCCAAGACACCATGCCTGGAGTCCATTTGCAGTGGCTAGAGCCAGCCTTTCCTCTCTTCCTTCTCTCTCTCTTCTCTCTCTCTGTGTGTGTGTTTGTCTCTAATAAACAAATAAAATTTTTAAAAAACTTAAAAAGCCTGGTGAGGGTCCATGCCTTTAATCCCAGCACTCAGGAACCTTCACTGTGAGTTCGAGGCCACCCTGAGACTATACAGGAAGAGGTCAGCCTGAGCTGTACCTCAAAAACCAAAAAAAAAAAAAAAAAAAAAAAGTCATTTCCATGGGACAGAACCAAGCATCAGAAAAAGGCATGTCATCTTCCCAGGCCACATGCTGTGTGAGGGGGTGGGACTGTGCAAGACACCATGCCTGGAGATGAAGCCAGCCTTTCCTTCCTTGTCTCAGGCTGGGAGTCACAGCATCCACAGAAAGAAAAGATGAGGCTGGGAGTCACAGCATCCACAGAAAGAAAAGATGAGGCTGGGAGTCACAGCATCCACAGAAAGAAAAGATGGCCACCACACACTTCACCAAGACAAAACCCATGCCAGTGTCCCCCACTCTCGGTGGCAGCAGGAAACCGGAAAGCTACCCTGCCCCCTGGGTCTGCTCCTGTGAGGCACTGCATCAGGCCAGAGGAACAGGACACACAAAAAACACAGCTGGGAAGCTTATTTTTTGTTGCTGCTTTGTTGAGACAGACTCTGGCTATGGAGCCCAGCCTAGCCTTGAACTCACGATCTTCCTTGCCTCAACCTCCCAGGTGCTGAGATTACAGACACAAGCCACATGCCTGGCTCTGAAGAGATCTGAAGGAATTTTTCTGGTTTCCAAAGACTGCCATGATGATGTGGACTAAGAACACCTAGACAGCCTCACTGAACTGTCCCAGTGCAGCCTGTAAGAGGCACTTGGCCTGGGCCTGGGACTCGGGCCAGTGCAAGATGGAAGATGTGACGTGTGGACCACAGGCAAGAGAAACACACGGGTTCACAAGCTCCGGATGAAGTCGGGGAGCTAGAGAGGAAACAACAGGCAGGTATGGAGGGTGTAGGGCAGGCCAGGCCACCCTTCGGCGAGCCATACCTTTGTCAGTAGCAGGACACGCTTCTGGAGCCTTCGGGCCAGCGCCTCATGGACCTCCCGCTTCTTCCTCTCCTCAAGCAGCTGTCCACTGACCTGCCGGACCTCCTCCTGGAGCTGCTGCTGGGCCTTCTCCAGCCCCCGAGCACTGCAGGGAAGGCAAGAGGCAGAGGCATGAGGCCTGGTGTGACCACCACCCCAACGGCAAGGACATGCCCCCCACTGCGAGCCCCACGGGGACATCCTAAAATAGAGCTGCACGTGCGACCACCTCGCTGCCATTTCCACACTCCTGAATAGCTACTTAACGCCTTTCAGGAGGTTCAGGATTTCAAATAGACACCCAGGGTGATTCCAGAACACAGCGGGAGGGGGAGGGAAGCACGACTCCACACACAATGGGAAAAATTGTCAGCCACGCAGCGCTTCAAGACGGGACTTCTGAATGAGCTAAATTGCCAACGCTAGCACTTCCCATGTGAATCACAGTCGGCACAGATGTGCGGCGTGGGGGGGGGGGCGGCTGAGCGCAGCCCACGCAGCGGGCACGGGCAGGAACGCTGCGCGGAGACAGCCCAGCCCCACACAGCACAGGGACTCGACTGTGATCGAGTGATGAAGGACACACTCCAGGCCACACCTTGTCCAGCTCCTTTACTTACTTCCTTCCTCCTTCCTTTTCTTTTTCCCTTCTTCCTTATAATCAGGTGATCAGACCTAGGGCCTTATTCATGCTAGACAAGACTCTCCCACTGAGCTGTATCTCCAGCACTTTATTTTTATTTTTTTTTTTTTTTTTTGCGAGGTAGGGTCTCACTCTGGTCCAGGCTGACCTGGAATTAACTATGTATTCTCAGGATGGCCTTGAACTGTCGGCGATCCTCCTACCTCTGCCTCCCGAGTGCTGGGATTAAAGGCGTGCGCCACCATGCCCGGCTCCAGCACTTTTTGTTTGTTTGTTTGTTTTTCGTGGCAGGGGCTCATTCTCAGGCTGGCCTGGAATTCACTACGTAGTCTCAGAGTGGCCTTGAACTCATGGCAATCCTCCTACCTCTGCCTCCCGAGTGCCTGGTTCTCCAGCACTTTTTTTTTTTTTTTTGAGAGAGAGAGAGACAGAGGGAGAGGAAGAGGCAGAGAGACAGAGAGAATGGGCCCACCAGGGCCATTTCAGCAGCTGTGAACAAACTCTAGATGTGTGTGCCCCCTTGTGGGCAAGCATGGCTTTGCGCCCTTGTGTCACTTTGCGTGGGACCTGGAGAATCAAACAGGTGTTCTTAGGCTTGGCAGGCAGGTGCCTTAACCGCTAAGCCATCTCTCCAGCCCTCCAGCACTTTTTACTTTGCTACTGTGTCCAAGTTGCCCAGGCTGGCCTTGAACTTATAATTTTCCCATCCCAGCCTCCTGAAAAGCTGGGGTGACAGGCTTATGGCTCCAGGCCCTGCTCCTTTTTTCGATTCCCTCTTTCCTGTTGCATCCCTCCAGCCTCTTCCCTTGGTCAGTTCTCCCCTAAGTCACCACCACAGCCTCCAGCAGCCCTCCTCAGTCAATGGTCTCTCCAGTCCTCACAGGCCTCTGAAGGCTGCCAACTGCTTCCAAGCTGATCTTGAACATCCTAGCCAGCTGGCAAAGGCCCTCAAACGGTACCACTGCTCCTCTGTCAGTGCCACCAGCTCCTCACAGCTCCATGCCCAGCACAGTTCCTGTGCCTACTGGTGCTGCAGAAACTGGCTCAGGACCCATGGCACAGTAGGTGTCCAGGGATGCCAGCAGCAGGCATCCACCAGTGTCTGAATGATGTCCCCCAAGTGTGCCCATAGAGGAACAAAGGCCGAGCTGGGAGGAACAGCTCAGACAACGGGAGCAGCTGCAGCAGGGCCCACCCCGCCCATCAAGATGGGCGCACGGCAGGATGAAGCAGTGTGGGAACATGGTGTAGGTGCTAGATCACGTTTCCTCTTGGAAGAGGTTTCTGCTAACTCCTGGGACTCTGTTACAAGATGACACGAGGCTACTCAGGAAATACGAACAACACTGGGGGTAGAGCCACGAGGGACACCTGCAGCCGTAGAACACTCCCGGCATCCAGTTATTTCTCTATGAGCTTTGATTACATGACTTCCAGTAAACCCTGATTCACGAGGGTACAGAATATGCTGTTGTTGAGGGTGGTCTCTATTACACAACTATCTGTGAGTGCTCACGTTTGGAAAATATAACTGAGCTTCTTTAAACAGAACTTCGGAAGGGACCCAGCCAGGTATGTTGGAGAACCCTGCTCTGGGCCACCATGTGTCACCATAGGAGCTGAGCCCTCTTCTAACACAAAGGGTGCTGGCGCTGCACCTACCGCGCTGTCTGGGGAAGCCTGGTGCTGACACTTAATCCCAATGACAGCCAACTGCCACCTGCACTTCTAGGCGCACCATAACCAAAACGTAAGGCAAATATTCACAGGAGACAGATGTATTAAGAGGCTATTTTGAGTTCCAGTTCAATTTAAAACTATTCATAGACCAATTTAATAATCAAGGACTGTGGAATCGACTCTTGGATCGTTGAGTTCAGGTGGGGAGTTCACAAGCGCTTTGAGTCACTGCTCCAGAGTGGCTAATTCAATTAGAAGAATGGCAGTGTCCGCCTTGCTGTTGTGAAAGCCACGCACATAGGCAAGATGTGACCACACCGCCTTTCTGTGACAGGGCACAACACAACACAGGGCAGCACAGGGACACGCGGTGAAACTACCCTTAACAAAGGTGGTCAGGAAAGCATTTCAGGGGGGCTGACCACCCCAATCCTGCATTTGAGGAGCCCTGCCCACCTGGAACAAGTGCGAGAATGTTCAAGGTCACGTGATAACCACTGCATCTCAGGGACTGTAAGGCCAGGCCTCAGCACAGCAGGGCCAGACACTAAGCACCCCGCACCCCGACTTTCAGTCTGAGCTGGCTGCCAAGCCTCATGCTGCAGTTGGGCCCTGCTCACAGGCACAAAGGTGCCTCAATCCCACCACCCCCGTACTAGGGACCAAACCCAGGACCTCATGCATGCTAGGTAAGTGCTCTACCACCTGCTACAGCCCAAGCCCACAGCTCTTACTAGTGTGTGTGTGCATGTTCACATGTGTATAAATGCACAAATGGGTGTGTATGGCACAATGCAGGTCGGGCCCTAGCCAGGCTGCCTGCTAGTATGTATGGCACAGTACAGGTCAAACCCTAGCCAGGCTGCCTGCTAGGAGGAACCAGGAAGTGGCTTTTGTGGACGTGGCATTCTGCACAGGCCTGGCGTGACAACAGATACAGCCCCATGCCCGTGAGCAACCTGCTGCGAGATACTGGAGACAGGCTGCCATTGGTCACAAGAAGGGAACCACCCCATACAATGATTGGCCAGCCAAACCTTAAAACCCCCTACACTTCCTTGAATAAACGAGTCTGCAGCAGCTCACCCTCTGCCTGCTTCCGGTGTCTGTGTCATGACTCCGCACCTCTCACACCCTGCATCCCCTCCTGGGCTGGCCTTACGAGGGACCTCAACATGGGTGCAGGTGCACATGTATGCAGAGGCCAGAGTGTAAACTCAAATGTGACTGCTCACGTGCAGTCATCTTCATTCTGGAGACAGGGTCTCTCACTGCCCAGGACCTCACCACTCGGACTAGACTGGCTGTCCAGTAGCTCCAGGGATCCTCCTGTCTCCACCTCCCCAGCTCCCTACCTGGCGAGGACTACCGGCATTCCTCACCATGCCTAGCACTTTCAGGTGGATTCATGGGGCTCAAACTCTGGTCTCCATGCCTGCAAGCCAACTCTTAACCGAGGGCACTATCTCCCCAGCCCAAGATTTGCTCTTGATAGCAGGGCACATTTCATCCACTGAGGAGGGCAATACATGAAGTCAGAGGAGCACACGGTCCTCCGGGAGACCCGAGACAGCAGGCAGGGTTGCGGGCCGCAGTACTGACCACAACAGCAGAGGTGAGTGAGGCCCTTCAGGAGCCACCAGGCTAAATACAGTCAGCACACAGCCTGCAAGGCCAGTTCCCCAGGCTGGCCCAGGGCTCCCAGGACTATATTATGAATTCCAGTTTGGCACATGGCCAAGAGAGGGCACTCCATATAGCTGTCAGCAAGGTCTTCCTGGGGCCCTCACAAGGGGCCTGCCTCCCCAGCCCAACCACATGCAAGAACTCAGTTTACAACATGTGGTACTGCCCACTGGGCAAGGAATCGTGGACTGGGCAACTGAGGGGGAGGACGGACTCTCACCCCACACCATTCAGGCGCCAAGTGCCGACAGCAGCTGCGGTTCCTGAGGCTACGGGACAGTGGGCAACCTGTGTCTGCACTGAAGAGAGGGCCCGTGCGACCTCTGAGTACGGCACGCACCACAGACCAATTCAGCGGATGTGCAGGAATGGGGAGGTGTGTAAAGAGTTGGGCAGGAGGCACACAGGCAAAGCAGGCTGCACACAGGGCCCTGCTTCTCCTCTGGCATCCACTGCAGGTGGATGAAGGTGCTGGCTGGCACGGAGACGTGGGCTGTAGATCCGAACACAGCAGAGTTGGGCACAGAAGAAAGAGCGGGTGCTGAGGCTGTGGCAGAAGACAGACACAAGTGTGGAGGAAGGGACGGAACACGCACAGGCACAGCAGGTGGTGTGCAGCGGTCAAGGGGCTTGGGACAGGGTGGCCTCTGTAGCTCAGGTACTCCTGGCTCCACGTGAAAGTAGGAGCTGGCTGTGGGGTCAAAGTCAATGATCAGAAGGCAGTGAGGCTGGTGGAGAGATGGCTCGAAGGTTAACAGCACTTCTTGTGCAAGCATGAGGGCCTGAAAGACTGCTGCTGTCTGATCCCCAGGACCCACAGCAACGCTGGCACCACCAGACTCTGTAAGCCCAGTCCCGCTGAGCAGCAGAGACGTGGGGGAAAGGCACTTAAGAAACTCCAGCTCAAATGAGAACAGGCGGAAGAGTGATGGAGCGGGACACTGCGAGCACAGGTGAGCACAGCCCGCAGCAGGAACACACGCACAGCACGCAGCATGGGCACACATACACCCCACCCCCATTCCCCCACACGGCAGTGTGGCTAAAGCCAGGGGGACAAGACGCAAGGCAAGGTCAGACAGAACAAGAAGAGCGGACAGGAGGAGCCTCCATGGGAGTGATGCCAAAGCACAGAAGCCTTTCCACAGCCCATCTGCTGGTCTACAGAGGCGGAGTCTGCTTAGGGAAGTGCTGGGGCCTGGGCCTGTATGGGGAGCAACATGCAGGCAGACTGGCATGCTCCAGGGGCTGGGCCCATGTAGAGGTGGAGGCCTGTGGACAGACAGAAGTGATGGACTACACCCTCCAAATAGGTTCCTGGAAGCCAGCACCAAGGCTTCTCAAGCCACACTCTGCAAACGGCCCTAGGTGCCCGGGCATGCAGGAGGATGAGACAAGGACCGCAGGTTGAAAGGGGGCCTCTGCCATTCCTCCCCACAGGCCTTCAGAGGGCTCTACAGCTAGACGCTTTGAGCGGTCTTGTCCAGCCCCATCCCAGTCGGCTTCCCGAGACTGCAGCTTCTTCCCCCAGGGGGGATCTCTCCATTCAACTCCAGTCTTTCTTCTGAGGAAGAAAAGAGGGAGTTCATAAAAAATTAAACCTCCAGCTCGGCAGCGCACTGAACTCTGAGGGCAGCGGCATTTCTGTGGACCTTTGGGACGTCAGAAAGAGGCTCTGGGTGCTTCAAGGAGAAGCCAGGCATGTTTATCGACCGATGCCTTTCTGAGGCAGCATCTACTGGCAGAAAAGAGTCCAGGCCTTTGACAGCCATCTGAGGATGTGGCTAGCCACTGCCGCTCACTTTCATGTGTGCACCATCAGAAACCCTAGCCTAAGAATATCTACTTTCAAGGAACAAGGACAGGACATGAGACATTCCAGAGCGGCAGGAGACATTTTAACAACCCTCTCCAAGACACTGCTGCCTACAGCTCCTCTTTCATGGACAGTAACTCACAGCCCTTATGACAAGCGTCCCCAGCGCTAGCCCAGCACTTGGCGCACACACACCTGGAGCCCTGGATGATGTGGCCATCACAGACCACACCAGCTGAGCAAGGGGTAACACACCAAACCACAATGGTTCCAGATGAACAAAGGACTGTACACAGACTCACAATGACCCAGATGAACAAGGGACTGCACACAGAGTCACAATGACCCAGATGAACAAGAGTCACAATGGCTCCAGATGAACAAGGGACTGCATACAGAGTCACAATGACCCAGATGAACAAGAGTCACAATGTCCCCATTTGAACAAGGGACTGTACACAGAGTCACAATGACCCAGGTGAACAAGGGACTGTACACAGAGTCACAATGACCCAGATGAACAAGGGACTGTACACAGAGTCACAATGACCCAGATGAACAAGGGACTGTACACAGAGTCACAATGGCCTCCAGATGAACAAGAGTCACAATGACCCAGACAAAGAAGGAATTGCACACAGAGTCACAATGACCCAGATGAACAAGAGTCACAATGTCCCCATTTGAACAAGGGACTGTACACAGAGTCACAATGACCCAGATGAACAAGGGACTGTACACAGAGTCACAATGTCCCAGATGAACAAGGGACTGTACACAGAGTCACAATGTCCCCATTTGAACAAGGGACTGTACACAGAGTCACAATGTCCCCATTTGAACAAGGGACTGTACACAGAGTCACAATGTCCCAGATGAACAAGGGACTGTACACAGAGTCACAATGTCCCAGATGAACAAGGGAGTGTACACAGAGTCACAATGCCCCAGATGAGATGAACAAGAGTCACAATGACCCAGACGAACAAGGAATTGCACACAGAGTCACAATGACCCAGATGAACAAGAGTCACAATGATCCAGATGAACAAGGAACTGCACACAGAGTCACAATGACCCAGATGAACAAGAGTCACAATGACCCAGACGAACAAGGAATTGCACAGAGAGTCACAATGACACAGATGAACAAGAGTCACAATGACCCAGATGAACAAGGAACTGCACACAGAGTCACAATGTCCACAGAAGAACAAGGGACTGTACTACACAGTCACCATGGCTCAAGTGCCTGGCACAGAATCAGAGCTAACAGCCTCTGCAGAAATGGCCAGGCCCCCGTACTTCGACTGTGGTCTGATGGTTGGCGTTGTCTCAATCCCCAAAGTGCTGGTGATGGAGGAGAGGCCACAGCGGGCGGGATTGGCAAGGGAGCCCTGGTGAAGGAACGCTCTGCTTCTAAGAGCCACCTGGGGACTGCTTCTTCACTGTCCACCAAGGAAGCCCGCGCTCAGCAGACACACATCTGCGGGCACCACGACCTAAGGCTGCTGGCATACGGTCAGCAGGACAGTGAGTTCATTGTTCAGGGGCCCAGACTGGAAGCGTTGTGACACAGCTGAATTCACTGACAGCCTCACCTGGAAGAGAGGTGCCACACAGGTGGTGCCACACAGGTGGAGCCACCTAGGAACCCTTCTGATGACTTCCAAAGCAGTAACTTGACAGCACGTGCCAATGGCGGCGAGCCGTGGCTGCCAACGGTGAAGACAGAAACCCCATGGGAGCACTGGTTTTAGTGATTCCTCTCTTGCACCAGGCTAGGAACGCACTAGTAAAATTGTATCTGAACTGTTGCAACATCCCTGAAAGCATCCTTATTCTTAGAGAGCCTGTGAACACAGATCAAAACCTCCCGACGCAAATCATTTCTAACCATGGGCTTCTTGCGATGACTGAATGCAGAGCTCAGAGCTCAGCAGCTGAGTCACCTCTGTGAGGCCGCTGCGCTGGCATGAGACCCGCTGTGCCTAGAGCAGCCCCTGGCATGGAGGGAGAGCATACACCTCATGTCAAGCCAAGCTGAGCCATCACCAGGTACCTCTGCCTCAGGCATAAAGGCCCCGAGTCCCCATTCCCATGTCAAGAGAAAGCATGCAGGGGGCAGATTACCTGCACAGTGAAGGCCTCTGTATAGGACCTACAACCCTCTTCACCTACAGCCCCCAGACTGTGCAGAGCAGACACAGGGAAACATGTCCCTGATTGTGTCTTCAGGGGCTGAAAGAAAATTCCAAGCTGGGCGTGGTGGCACATGCCTTTAATCCTAGCATGCAGGAGGCAGAGGTAGGAGGATCACCATGAGTTCGAGGCCACCCTGAGACTACAAAGTGAATTCCAGGTCAGCATGGGTTAGAGTGACACCCTACCTCAATAAATAAATGAATGAATGAATGAATGAATGAATGAATAAATAAATAAATAAATAAAAAGAAAATTCCAGATTTCTGGCTGTCCCACCTGTGAGGCACAGAAAAGACCCAGAGGCAGGATGGAGTGGAGTTATGGCCCCAGGAGTAGATAATGGGATGAGGGCCAACTGGTCCTACCAACGAACTGGCCCTAGGGTCCAGAGAAAAGTGTGCTGTGGGTAGCCACCAGGATCTAGCAGTCCGTGAGCTAGTGACGAGCTGGATGGACGGGGGAGGCCACAATGCTCTAGCCCAGCACGCAAGATGGTCTGTGGCCAAAGAAGCTTTGAAAAGGACGGAGACAAGCAAGGGCAAAGTGATGTCAGAGAGCACAGAGGGTATTCAGAAGCCCCTCCAATCACAAGGACAGAGAGGACATGACAAATTGCACTCAGGGCCACCCACAGCACGAAGACCCCCTGGTAGAATCTTTCAAGGAGGCTGGCCTTTAATCCCAGCACTCGGGAGACCAAGGTAAGAGGATCACTGTGAGTTCAAGGCCAGCCTGAGACTACACAGTGATTTCCAGGTCAGCCTGGGCTACAGCAAGACCCTACCTCAAAAAAACCAAAAGAATGTTCCAATGAGGGGACCATGCCGGGCTGGGTCACCACTCAGGAGGGATCCTGCAGATGCTGGCAGTGCTGGCAGCCAAACCCCAGATGGCTCAGGCCTGATTTCTGGCTGCTGAACATATAATGAGGAGACAAGGAGCTAACCACTCAACAGAAGGCACGGAAGTGTATGCTGGTCTAACAAGACGGGCACTCACCCCAGTCTTCCTGCGTCTCCCTCAGGCGCTAGGTACCAGGTAACCAGAGGCTCTCTTTTCACAGTTGCCCTAGAAAACCTTTCCTTTCCAGGAGACTTGCAACAACCACAGAAAAGGCCCC